>JAJSOF020000035.1:12147414-12264914 GCA_025594305.2 Periplaneta americana
ACTTCTTTCTTTAGACATCATCCTGATAGTGCTGTATTTTCAAAATTGTCTCATAATAATCTCTTTCTATTATCTAATATTTTTGAAAATATATTAACATTCTATATATTTTAGCTTCATTCTGCTACACAGTTTATTTCAGTGTTTAATTAATAGTTCATAGTATTTTGGTGTTTAATTCGTAAATAACTCTTGTATACATGTAACTCTCATCTAAATCAAATTGTTGAATTCTTTGTAAGTTGATGCATATGTATATATACTTTTTTGCTGGTTGAATGGAAGAGAAGGCCTTACGACCTTAACTCTGCCAGCTAAAATAAATCATTATTATTATATTATTATTATTATTATTATTATTATTATTATTATTATTATTAATTATTACTTACTTACAAATGGCTTTTAAGGAACCCGAAGGTTCATTGCCGCCCTCACATAAGCCCGCCATTGGTCCTATCCTGTGCAAGATTAATCCAGTCTCTATCATCATATCCCACCTCCCTCAAATCCATTTTAATATTACCTCCCATCTACGTCTCGGCATCCCCAAAGGTCTTTTTCCCTCCTGTCTCCCAACTAACACTCTATATACATTTCTGGATTCGCCCATACGTGCTACATGCCCTGCCCATCTCAAACGTCTGGATTTAATGTTCCTAATTATGTCAGGTGAAGAATACAATGCGTGCAGCTCTGCGTTGTGTAACTTTCTCCATTCTCCTGTAACTTCATCCCTCTTAGCTCCAAATATTTTCCTAAGCACCTTATTCTCAAACACCCTTAACCTATGTTCCTCTCTCAGAGTGAGAAGTTTCCAAGTTTATTATTATTAAGTCATTATTATTATTATTATTATTATTATTATTATTATTATTATTATTATTATTCGTACGGAATAACGTTATACCATGACAAGCAGAGATTATGCAATAAATTTTGTTAATCTGAATAGACCTCAAGTTTCTTCTCGCTGGTATTTAATGTTATTAGCCCCTGATTTATGGTCCCTGCGGTCTGTAAATGTTCATTATTAACTATGGAGATAATATTAGAGAGTCGCCTCAACCACACGGTGTAGGTACCCGCATGGCTATCAATTTCACGGTCTGACCCACTTATCTGGGAGTTAATTACTGTCAGTGGGTGCACAGACCCTTCAAGCACTGAATCAATTGTACCATTCCAGCCCGAAGGAATGCAGTTGAGAGTGTTGCTAGGTAACGAAATTGAAAGAAAATATTAGTCTTACAGTACTCTGATCGACGGAAATTTTTAAATTATGTTTTATTTAACGACGCTCGCAACTGCCGAGGTTATATCAGCGCCGCTGGTGTGCCGGAATTTTATCCGGCAGAGTTCTTTTACATACTGACATGAGCCTGTCGCATTTAAGAACAATTCTGAAATTTCCATTTCCATAATTTTAAGGGTTCACAATAGTGAAATGAATAACTACCATACATATGAAACTTGCTTACTTATTTATGGTTTTTAAGGAACCCGCAGGTTCATTGTCGCCCTCACATAAACCCGCCATCGGTCTCTATCCTTTGCAAGATTGATCTAGTCCCTATCATCATATCCCACCTCCCTTAAATCCATTTTTATATTATCCTCCCATCTACGTCTTGGCCTCCCCAAAGGTCTTTTTCCTCTCTGGCTTTCCAACTAACACTCTATAGATATTTCTGACTTCGTCCATATGTGCTACATGCCCTGCCCATCTCAAACGTCTGGATTTAATGTTCCTAATTATTATGTCAGGTGAAGAATACAATGCGTGCAGTTCTGCGTTGTGTAACTTTCTCCATTCTCCTGTAACTTCATCCCTCTTAGCGTGAAATATTTTCCTAAGAACCTTATTCTCAAATACCCTTAATCTTTGTTCCTCTTTGGAAGTGAGAGTCCAAGTTTCACAACCATACAGAACAACCGGTAATGTAACTGATTTATAAATTCTAACTTTTAGATTTTTTGACAGCAGGCTAGATGACAAAAGCTTCTCAACCGAATAATAACAGGCATTTCCCACATTTATTCTGCGTTTAATTTTCTCCCGAGTATCATTTATATTTGACTAATAAAACTAGATTCACCAAATTTTTATCACTGGTATATATGGTTAATGATGAAGAATGTAAAAAAAAAATAATATCCGCCTATGGTAAGTGGTTTACATTTTATATTACTTTATTAAAATATTGAATCGCTTTATATTAAAAGTCCCTTGTACCACAATTTACATTATTCTTAACTGATATTCACTTACGTGGATCCTTATATACCTCGGATCAAAACTTACTGTAGGGTTTTGCCGTAAATTTAATCAGTAAATTAATAGAATTTTTATTACAAAATAATAAAAAGAAAAATATTAATAATCATAAAAAAATTCTAGTAATTTACCGATTCACTGTACAGCAAAAACCAATACGAATGTTTATTCCAATGTATAAAGAATCATATAAGTGAATATCAATTAAAAATAATGTAAATTGTGGTGCAAGGCACTTTTTATATAAAGCAATACAATATTTTATTAAGATATTAATAAAATGCAAACCATCTATTATAGAGAGATGAAATTTTGTACATGTGTTATTATTATTATTATTATTATTATTATTATTATTATTATTATTATTATTATTATTATTATAGAGTGTTAGTTGGGAGACCGGAGGAAAAAGACCTTTAGACATAGATGGGAGGACAATATTAAAATGGATTTGAGGGAGGTGGGATATGATGATAGAGACTGGATTAATCTTGCACAGGATAGGGACCGATGGCGGGCTTATGTGAGGACGGCAATGAACCATCGGGCTCCTTAAAAGCCATTTGTAAGTAAGTAAGTAAGTTATTATTAATCAGATATACCAGTGATAAAAGTTTTGTGAATTTAGCTTTGAAAACATGGAAGTTAGTTATTTCAGTATAATGTCCCCTTAAATGCCATCGACCTGGACCGGGATCGAAATGGAGCACAGAAGGCCAGCACTCTATCGACTACGCCACCCAGGGCGACCATGTACCTAGGATTTACTTCTATCTATAGAGATTTGACAGCTGGAGTACTTATTGTAAAGTAAACCAATAAATTATATCTGTAATATCATGTAAAGATTTAACACTATAGGAAATAGCTTCCACGGTGGTAAAAGTTTGGGAAACAATATCCTAATGGAAATTAGAGAGATGAATATAATAATAGTAATGGAGAAAAGAGGTAAACTATATTACAAGTAGTTGAAGAAAGAGAGAAGGCTCTAAGAGGAGAAATTACAAGAATTCAACAAACTTATATTTGTAATTTAGCCATACATGACTCATGTAACATTTAAATCTCGTTCGGAATCACTGCGAGGTAGAAATTCTAGAAATACGTAGCCATACCATTTCAGTTTTTACATTTGATAAAATACAAAATAAAATAATTTATACAAGAAGGTGGAAGCACATTATCTAGCGAAATTTATAAACTTGTACTTGCTATTTGGAAAAAGGAAATTGTACCAGAACTATGGAAAGGGTCCATAATTGTATCTATTTTTAAGAAGGGGGACAAGACTAACTGTGGTAACTTTCGAGGAATATCACTTTTGTTGACGTCGTACAAAATTTTGTTCAATATTCTTTTGAGAAGATTAACTCCGCATATAAATGAAATTATTGGCGATCATCAGTGTGGTTTTAGGCGTAATAGATCAACTATTGATCAGATTTTTGTATTCGACAGATAATGGAGAAAAAATGGGAGTATAAGGGTACAGTACATCAGTTATTCATAGATTTCAAAAAGGCATATGACTCGGTTAAAATAGAAGTTTTATATGATATTCTTATTGAATTTGGTATTCCTAAGAAACTGGTTCGATTAATTAAAATGTGTCTCAGTGAAACTTACAGCAGAGTCCGTATAGGCCAGTTTCTATCTGATGCTTTTCCAATTCACTGCGGGCTAAAGCAAGGAGATGCACTATCACCTTTACTTTTTAACTTCGCTCTAGAGTATGCCATTAGGAAAGTCCAGGATAACAGAGAGGGTTTGGAATTGAACGGGTTACATCAACTTCTTGTCTATACGGATGACGTAAATATGTTAGGAGAAAATCCACAAACGATTAGGGAAAACACGGAAATTTTACTTGAAGCAAGTAAAGCGATAGGTTTGGAAGTATATGATTATGTCTCGTGATTAGAATATTGTACGAAATGGAAATATAAAATTGGAGATTTATCCTTCGAAGAGGTGAAATAAATTCAGATATCTTGGAGCAACAGTAACAAAATATAAATGACCCTCGGGAGGAAATTAAACGCAGAACATCTTCCAGAACGCTTCAAGAAATATATTTCCGTAAACAATAATTTTGAATATTTTTTCCAAGTTCTAGGTCTCAGCGCCATATGTCAATGTGATGTAATGTTATGTTTATGTTATTATATATTATGTTACATGTTATGTTATGTTTTAACTTAGATTGAAAGAGTTCAGGCCATTCAGCCTTCTCTTCCACTCAACCAGTATACAGAAAATTACTAGATTGCTATAAACTAAAATAAACTCCTATAAATAATATAATAATTATAGTACTGCTACTATTGATTTGTGTTTCACCATTTTATTTGTTGTTTACCCCAGAGGACTCCATTTAATATAGCTATAACCGATTTACCTTAGCGAAGAGAAATAAGGACAAACGAAGCCAAAATATAAATCTGATAAAGGAATACCTTTTAGACTGTTAATAGGAAGTAAATATCCCCTTCAAATATAGACCTATTCTATATAGTTTATTTTACAATGTAGAGAAATGGTCTATCGATAAACATATCTTTTCAGCTTATTATTAACCATTTAAATTATTCCATGATTGTAAGAAAGTTTCTAGAAAGATGCAAGACCTCAAGGAACCACGTGAAAGTCGAGTGTTCTCAGAGTGAAAACAACTATTGCATAACCACTGTAGCCAACAAAGCACAATTTAGTCAATCCTGTAAAATAGTATACGGTATGTGATTTTTTTCTGGTTTCACTGGTATCTCCATCTTTCTCTCCCTGCATAGCTTTATTAAACATAGCTGAAAAATTATACCCGCATCGCTACTGCAACTTTCAGACATGACTCACACTCAGTGCATACAACAATTGACATCACAATTATATTGTTGTTTCACTTTCATTTCATCATGATATATGCCTCGTTCTCTTGTCCCTACACTCGCTTTTTGGTTAGTATTTCCGACGTTTATTCTGTGGCTGAAAGAAAAAGAAAGCGTTTTTCAAAATCTAACCTCAGTATTTTTACTGAAATATTTATTTTATTTCATATATTGTATTCTATAGATCCCACATTATCATGTCCACACCTTCGTCTGGCCGCGAAAGTAGGTGGCCCGGGTTCGATTCCCGGTCGGGGCAAGTTACCTGGTTG
This sequence comes from Periplaneta americana, assembly GCA_025594305.2. Classification (NCBI taxonomy): domain Eukaryota; kingdom Metazoa; phylum Arthropoda; class Insecta; order Blattodea; family Blattidae; genus Periplaneta; species Periplaneta americana. Next base: position 12,152,856 of record JAJSOF020000035.1, read on the forward strand.
AGATTTTTTTCCATGTTTTTCCCTCAACCTAATATGAGCAAATGCTGGGTATCTTTCGGTGCTGGACCCCGGACACATTTCACCGGCATTATCACGTTCATCTCATTCAGACGCTAAATAACCTAAAATGTTGATAAAGCGTCGTTAAATAACCTACTAAAAATACATTATCATTGCAGCTTTGAACACGAGGTTTGAGACTCCGCTCGGATATGGGTTCGAATCCAACTTGAACTGGTTACCTGTTTGGTTTATAATTAAGCTTGTCCCAACTTTAAGTCGAGTATCAGGTATTCCCATGACGAATCATTCGACTCATCTTTTCAAATAACTATCTCGTTGTTATCAGTTCCAATCACAACACGATAACTCTTTAGGCTGCGATGCGTTCGGAAAATGTTAAAAATTGATATAGGCCTCATTTTAACTTCACGTTTCACTTCGAATCAACTCCTATTCACTTCAATTCATTTTAATTCACTTAAACTGGCTTCTGTTTTCTCCTACCCTTCTTTTGGCACGTTGTAGAAATTACGTAGATGGGCATTTGGGATCTTTATAAACCCCTGCGTCTTTTTAAAAGAAATCTTGTGGTCATATATTATCACTTCATTGTAGTCATAAGTACATAAATCATAATAAAAAATCACAATATCTTCCATAAGAACACTATATTTATTAGAGTGTTCCTTATTCTTTGCTGGGCTCATTGGAGAAGTTACGAAGATTGTCACTATAGATTCTTGAGTACGCCTGCATTTTTTTACAAGGAATCTTGTTGTTTGTTGTTTAGTCAACTCTCCGAAGACAGCTCTGACCCTCACAAGTGATACCAAGAATGCACCACTTATGATGCAACTAGGACAGGAGATAATGTAGTAGGATGGGCAGTTCCTTTCCCCCTCCATTACATAAATCGCAGACTAGCTACATATTACACTAGTCAGACTTCAGACAAATCTTGTGGTTATATATATTATATTTTTCTAAATTATAGACATCAGCTCAAAGAATTTTAGTGACCTCAAGGGTCCTAAATACAATAAACATGTACTTCATTGCAGTCATATCTGTGTCTTTTATTTAGGTAGTAACTATTCGTTTTTTTATTTATTTTTAATTTGTAATTACACTCGTATCTTGCATTTGTATGTGTTTTATCACTTTTTCATGTTATATGCAATTTTATGTCTTTTAAACAAATATCTGTACTTTCTATTGTAATTGGGGCTTTGCCCTGTTATAGACATAAATAAATAAATAAATAAATAAATAAATAAATAAATAAATAAATAAATAAATAAATAAATAAATAAATAAATAAATAAATAAATAAATAAATAAATAAATAAATAAATAAATAAATAAATAAATAAATAAATAATTAAATAAATAAATCACAGTCTGTCATAACAATAATTTTTTCAGCCCTTTTGACAATTATTATACAATGAAACCAAAAATTAAATATTTCCTTTGGGGTCTTCGAAAGCCCCAAGTGTCCATCCGAGGAATTTTTAATTTCTTATAAATGTATGACAAGAGAAAAGCAAATGTTTAAATTAGAGAAATGCATAAAGTAAATCGAAAAGAGATATTTGGACGCTGGTGATCGAAATTAGAGAAGTGAATTAATGCACAAAATACATCAAAAAGAGATATTTGGACGCTGGTGACCGAAATTAGAGAAATTAATTAATGCATAAAATAAATCAAAAAGAGATATTTGGACGCTGGTGACCGAAATTAGAGAATGCACGAAATAAATCAAAAAGAGATATTTGGACACTGGTGACCGAAATTAGAACAAGAAAATTACCAAATTTACACAAATTCTAGGAATAATAAACAATACATTAAAAACTAAATTAGTACAAAAATCTACAAGAATAAAAATATATAATACACTAGCATTACCCTTCCTTTTATACGGAAGCGAGATTTGGTCATTAAAGAAAAAAGACATGAACAGAATCAAAGCAACGGAAATGAAATTTTTCAGGAGGACAGCAGGATATACTCTTTTAGACCGAAAAAGGAATGAAGAAATTTTAGAACAATTAGAAGTAGAGTCAGTAGAAGAAAAAATCAGCAGATGCAAATTCAATTGGCTAGATCATGTAAGAAGAATGGAAAATTCAAGAATCCCAAAAATTATGATGCAATATAAACCTAGAGGACATCGTCGACCAGGAACACCTTTAAGAAGACTGCTAGATGGGGCCGAAACAGGTCTAGAGAGGCCTAATTCGTGAAGGATGATGATGATGATGAAGAATTAATGCACAAAATAAATCAAAAAGAGATATTTGGACGCTGGTGACTGAAAATAGAGAAATTAATTAATGCACGAAATAAATAAAAAAGAGATATCTGGACGCTGGTGACCAAAATTAGAGAAATTAATTAATGCATAAAATAAATCAAAAAGCGATATTTGCACGCTGATAACTGAAAATAGGGAAATGAATTAATACACGAAATAAATCAAAAAGAGATATTTGAACGCTGGTGACCAAAATTAGAGAAATTAATTAATGCATAAAATAAATCAAAAAGCGATATTTGCACGCTGATAACTGAACATAGGAAATGAATTAATACACGAAATAAATCAAAAAGACATATTTGAACGCTGGTGACCAAAATTAGAGAAATTAATTAATGCACAAAGTAAATCAAAAAGAGATATTTGGACACTGGTGATCAAAATTAGAGAAATTAATTAATGCACAAAATATATCAGAAAGAGATATTTGGACACTGATGACCAAAATTAGAGAAATTAATTAATGCACAAAATAAATCAGAAAGAGATATTTGGACACTGGTGACCAAAATTAGAGAAATTAATTAATGCACAAAATAAATCAGAAAGAGATATTTGGACGCTGGTGACTGAAATCAGGGAAATGAATTAATGCATAAAATAAATCAAAAAGCGATATTTGGACGCTGATAACTGAAAATAGGGAAATGAATTAATACACGAAATAAATCAAAAAGAGATATTTGAAAGCTGGTGACCAAAATTAGAGAAATTAATTAATGCACAAAGTAAATCAAAAAGAGATATTTGGACACTTGTGACCAAAATTATAGAAATTAATTAATGCAAAAATAAATCAAAAAGAGATATTTGGACACTGATGACCAAAATTAGAGAAATTAATTAATGCACAAAATAAATCAAAAAGAGATATTTGGACACTGGTGATCAAAATTAGAGAAATTAATTAATGCACAAAATAAATCAGAAAAATATATTTGGACGCTGGTGACTGAAATCAGGGAAATGAATTAATGCATAAAATAAATCAGAAAGAGATATTTGGACACTGTTGACCAAAGTTAGAGAAATGAATTAATGCACAAAGTAAATCAAAAAGAGATATTTGGACGTTGGTGACCGAAATAAAAAAAATGAATTAATGCACAAAATAAGTAAAAAAAGAGATATTTGGACGCTGATAACCAGGAAAGGATTTATATGTAAATACATATTTACTTATAAAGCTAATATAATTTATATTTTGCATTATCTTTATGTTTCACAATGTGTAGGGTTGAAAAATCCTACTTTTATTTTCCATATTTTTCCATATTTTAGAGTTTAGTACATATTTTCGTTAATTTCCATATATTTTCCATATTTCATGTAAAACAGTCCATATTATATTAGGTTTAACAATAAAACAAAACAAAATTCCATTAACTTTTAAAATACATTTCAACAATAGAGATTTAAACACATGTTCAGTAATCCCTTTAACATCAGAGTTATTTGAAAATTAGCAGTCCTATCAACAATGGGAAAGTAAGTTACAAAACTGTATTAATTTAATTTAAAATTTTTAACAGACTTCAGTTGTGCAGCTCAACAGTTAAATGCCAGTCAGAGTACACATAGGTTCAGTTTTGTAAATCATACTATAAAGACGGTAAATATGCCAAAAGTACGTCATTCAGTCAATTTAAAATCAAAACTAACAAGTTACATTTCAGAATTTAAAGAAGATGGTTTATCAACTGACAATAAAATATTATTTTGTAATTTGTGTCAGTGTGCAGTATCATCTACACAAAAGTTCCTGGTGCAACAACACATTACAACTAGTAAACATCAGGCCAACAAACAACTAAATTCCAAGCAGAGACAATTGTTTTTAACACAACCAACAACATCGAATGTAAGATCTGAGTTTAACATCGACCTGTGCCGTTCTCTCATCTCTGCTGATATTCCTCTCTACAAACTAAAGAATAAGGTCTTCAGGGAATTCCTTGAAAAATATACTCAACATACAATCCCGGATGAGTCAACACTTAGGAAGACGTATGCTCCATCCATCTACGATGAGACAATACAGAAGATAAAGAGATGAAATTAAAGATAGTTCAATTTGGGTTTCCATTGATGAGACTCCCGACAAAGAAGGTAGACTTGTTGGTAATGTAGTTATCGGTTTGTTAAGTGAACAATATTCTGAACGAATTCTTTTACATTGTGATGTTCTAGAAAAGTGCAATAACAAAACTATAGTTAAACTGTTCAACGAAGCTATGGGTATCCTGTGGCCAAAGGGTATTATGTACGATAATGTGTTATTCTTTATTAGCGATGCTGCCCTTATATGGTCAAAGCTGGACAAGCATTATCTGTTGTATATCCTAAATTGACTCATTTTACTTGTGTGGCGCATGCATTTCATCGTGTGGCAGAAGTGGTCAGAGACAATTTCCTAAAGTAGATTTGTTGATTTCATCAGTGAAAAAGTATTTCTCAAAGCTCCCAGTAGAGTTAACGTGTTGAAAGAAATGTACCCTGAAATTCCATTGCCACCAAAGCCAATTTTAACTAGATGGGGTACATGGCTAGAAGCAGTTGAATATTATGCCGAACATATAGACTCTATTAACAATGTTCTCCTTGCATTGGACTCTGAAGATGCAGTCTCAATTGATACTGCGAAAACAGTTACCTGTGACATAAGTGTGAAGAATGACTTAGCTCACATTCAGCATACATTTTCATGCATCATAAAAACGCTCAAAAGTCTCCAAAATAGGCACCTTTCACTATCTGAAAGTTTTGAAATTATAAATAGTACTGTGGAACAACTGAATCGTGGTAGAGGTAAAGTTGCAGATGCAGTAAGAGCTAAGGTGGACACTGTACTTTCAAAAACCCTGGATATGAAGAACTACAAAAGGTTGTTGCTGTGATGAGTGGTGAATCAACAGTGAAGATTAACTTGGACTTATCCCCAGCAGACATTGTGAAATTGAATTATGTACCAGTTACTTCTTGTGACGTCGAACGCTCTTTTAGTCAGTATAAATCTATCCTCAGAGACAATAGAAGAAGATTCACTTTTCAGCACTTGAAAGAAATGTTTGTAACCTATTGTTATGGTAACAGACAATAAAAATTGTGTTTTGTTGAAACTACATTGGAAGATAAGGTACGTCCATTATATTTTTTGTTTAGTTTGATTAAAATGTACCAATATTTAACGTACATAGTCATTTTTTTATAATTTTAAGTCCATATTTAATTCCATATTTTGGTAAAAATCCATATTTAATTCCATATTTTGGTAAAAATAACTACATATATATTTACATATTTCATATATTTTTAGTCCATATAAATCCGTTCCCTGCTGATAACCGAAGTACATAACATATGTCTTTCACTACACATTACAGAAGAACTCAGAGGTCTCGAAAGACCCTACGTGCCAATCGGAAGGTTAAACTACAGTTCACTTTATTTCACTCCTCTTCATCTCATCTCATCTCATCTCATCTCATCTCATCTCATCTCATCTCATCTCATCTCATCTCATCTCATCTCATCTCATCTCATCTCATCTCATCTCATCTCATCTCATTCTCATCTCACTTATTGTACTTAAAACTCATTGACCGTTACCATTATATCGCCTCATCTCTTTCTACTCGCCGCCACCTAACATCGTTTCAGCTCAACTCTATTTTATATCACTTTTCTTAATCTCATTTCTCTTCATCACCACTTCGCTGCAGCCACTCCACTTCAACTACTTCATAGCACTTTAGCTCAACTCTGTGAACTCACATTATCTCATTCATCTCTCTGATTGTTGCCATAGTAGCGCACATCTTTCAACTCGCCGTCACTTACCTTCATTTCATTTCAAATGTATTTTATATCACTTCACTTCACTTTTCACTTCACTTCACTCCCACTTCTTTCACTACATTTCACCTCAACTCACTTAATTCACTTCATCTCAACCACTTCACCCCACTCGATTTTCACTTCCTCGCCATACCTATTACACTTCACGTTTTCTTACTACATTTTACCTCCCATACACGTCTAAAATAAAATTTTCATAGCACTACAAAACACACTACTTGTAAGCAGAAGGTGAAACTTTATAGTTAATCCATTATAGTCTGGAAAACGTGTAAGTTTACTTAAAGTAGTGACGTAAACGTCGTCTTGGTAACGGCAAGGCAATGCGTACAAACATATTCTTGTGCTCGTGAGTGTTTGTGAGGGTAGTCTTGCATCCCCCATCCCCACTCTCTTCTTGAACCCTTTTGAAGTCTGCGGCTGTCATGTTACGCAGCCAAGAGAAAAGTTTAAAGCTCGCGAAATGAAATTACTGCAGGTGCAGAAGTTGCCCGAGAATTGTAATAAGTTGGTGAAAACCACAAAGTCCCTGGCGTGGCAGGGTTTGGCCCCAGGGTATCCCTGACGGAAGCAAGAGTTTAATATTTCTAGAATTGCTGCCTCGCAGTGATTTCTAACGAGAATAAAACTTTACATGAGCCATATATGACTCAATTACAAAGTTCAGTTTGTTGAATTGTTTAATATACCCTCTTAACTTCTCTCTTCCTTTGAATATCTTTCTTAATTTTTACCTCTTTTCTTCATTATTATACTACTTATCTCTTGCATACCCTCTAGTAAATGAGTGTTTTCATTATAGCAATCTAGTATGTAATTAAGTACTATTAATTGTTTTGTGCGAGATCGTGCGTATTTGCTTGTTTTCCGCACAGAACCAATACGCGGTAAGTGTGAAATACCACATTCAGTATTCCCAACGTAACACACATAACAATTTCCCTCTTCTTACCGCTTAAGCGCGACATTCATTTTACTGCTTTAGGCTTTTAACATATTATTTTTAGAGACGTTTAACATAGTAATAATTATAAATTGGAAACTTACCACTGCAATTTCACCTAAATTGCAATGTTAATTATTGTTTTTAAATATTTGCAAAAATTAAGTAAAATCTACTACTCCACGAAACTTATTGCATTCCTGATACAAGTAACATTAAGGAAGCCGTGAAAAAATCAACGAGATTCCAGATGCCGATGTTATTACTGCAATATGTTATATAAATAATATTGTTAAAATATTAAAATGAAAAAATAAATCATTACATAACCTTACCGTTTGTTTTAAGTTCGCATTTATAGACTGGGGGAAAAAAAGACAGACGTATATCACGGCCTGCTGGAGTATAGTAAACATGGAAAACATTTTACAGCAACAATGTTGAAAGATATTTTGGTTTTCCGAAGTTGCCGTCATTAAACAGAAACCAAGATGGAGATTTCATTGCAACTAATTAGAAATTCGTCTTTCAGGTATGTAATAAACGATCTTCGCACAAAATAATGTACGATACACGAGCGGTATGTTTTTTTCATGTTCTCGGAAATTAAAGAAGCTCAACTACGTTTCGCTTTTTCAATCTTTTCCTCGACCATGAAAACGTTAACATACCGCTCTTGTAACGTATATTACTATTGTGCAATACATTTAATTTGTTATCATTATACATTTCCATCTAGAAGTAAGTTTTCTAATTGTTCGTCAGTTTCGAATTGTAATCAATTCTTATGCATACAAATTTCGATGCTGTAAGGGTTGAATTGTAAAAGGTGCCGTGTTACAGCACGAATTCAATTTGACTGTCCCTCCAAGGGCCAGCCCCTAGGGCCGTGTCACCAGTCCCTCCACGGTACAAATATTGCAGGAACTGTGAGGTCTCTAGCAAATGTAACTCTGTGGTTGTCAATAGAGACGGGAATGCATGAAAAATTCAGAGCGCAGGAACTTCCTTGGAGAATTCGATGACTTCGGGGTATCCAACGTGTAACTGCACTCCTGTGCAACATGCGATCGGGAGAAAGTAGGAACGTGTCTATCTCACGTCACGGATGTTCCACACCAGAGGTCTGCATCGGACATTTTCGCTCGAGCACCAAGTAGTTCATAGCATAATCCGATAGGTAGCGCACATGCATGATGGGTAAAATTGTCACGAGTGATAAATCCTCGAACGGTATAAGCCGAGCGTTAGACATTCGTTCTTGTTACAGTGATAAACTGTGTAGTAACATCATAGATATTTATCATTTCAAAACTTTACAGTGTTTAACTAACCTCTCATAGTACAATTACAAAAGTTGCTTTATAATGTAATAATATGAATGTTGTAGGTAAATGTTTCCCCCCCTCCCCCACACACACGCACAGGAGTGATTTTGTTTTTGCCACATCTGATAGATGTTATTGGATGTAATAGTAATATACGTTACAAGAGCGGTATGTTGACGTTTTCATGATCGAGGAAAAGATTGAAAAAGCGAAACGTAGTTGAGCTTTTTTAATTTCCGAGAACATGAAAAAAAACATACCGCTCGTGTATCGTACATTATTTTGTGCGAAGATCGTTTATTACATACCTGAAACACGAATTTCTAATTATTTGCAATGAAATCTCCATGTTGGTTTCTGTTTAATGACGGCAACTTCGGAAAACCAAAATATCTTTCTTCAACATTGTTGCTATAAAATGTTTTCTGTGTTTACTATACTCCAGCAGGCCGTGATATACGTCTGTCTTTTTCTTTCCCCCAGTCTATAAATGCGAACTTAAAACAAACGGTAAGGTTATGTAATGATTTATTTTTCATTTTAATATTTTAACAATATTATTTATATAACATATTGCAGTAATAACATCGGCATCTGGAATCTCGTTGATTTTTTCACGGCTTCCTTAATGTTACTTGTATCAGGAATGCAATAAGTTTCGTGGAGTAGTAGACTTTACTTAATTTTTGAAAATATTTAAAAACAATAATTAGCATTGCAATTTAGGTGAAATTGCAGTGGTAAGTTTCCAATTTATAATTATTACTATGTTAAACGTGTCTAAAAGTAATATGTTAAAAGCCTAAAGCAGTAAAATGAATGTCGCGCTTAAGCGGTAAGAAGAGGGAAATTGTTATGTGTGTTACGTTGGGAATACTGAATGTGGTATTTCACACTTACCGCGTATTGGTTCTGTGCGGAAAACAAGCAAATACGCACGATCTCGCACAAATGTAATTATTATAAAAGGAGAACACAATCACGATAATGCAAGAACTATATCAAGTTTTCTAGTAATAATAATAATAATAATAATAATAATAATAGTAATAATAATAATAATAATAATAATAACAATCTCTAATAATTAGTGTATCAATCTTTGCGTCTGTAATAGTTGTACAGCATGATTATTCGTTTTATTATATTTTCTGTGACGTTATCTCTGTACTAATATTGTTATTAATCTACTGCTATATCAATAATATTTTGTAAAACGTTCCTATATTGTCGCAGTATATAGGCGGAACACTATGTATGGACCTATCATATTATACGAAAATAAAACCATAATTATTCCATTCTCATTATCTGAAAAATATAGCAAACCTTCTACATCTATATTAAGTATTAAATTTAATTACATAATTCTGATTGTTGTCTTATACAGTGTAAATGTCCGATTATTGAAGAGTCCTCTGAAGTTAAGTATTTAGGCATAATTTTCGATAATCATTTAAAATGGAACCAACACATTAATTACCTTTGTAATAAATTACGTAAAATAGTATTATTTTGTTTTATTGAGGAATTACTTGTAAATAAGTTTATTACGTACAATATATTTAACTTTATTTCAATCGGTAATTATGTATGAAATTATAGAATGGGGTAGCTCATTTAAATCCAATTTTAATCCACTTTATTTATTACAGAAGAAAATAATTAAAATATGTCTTCATAAACCTATTGATTTTCCATCTCAAAATTTGTTTCTAAACTTTAATGTACTTAACGTAAGACAAATTTATTATATTGTATTAATAAAATTCATACATAAAAATCGAAATAATTTTTAATTGTATTCTCATAGTTATGAAACAAAAGGTATGAATTCTTTAAGATTGTTTGAACCAAAATGCAACAGTTACAGTAATTAATCATAGTAGTAATTTAGGCCCAAGAATATATAACAAATTTATATTTAAATATCCTAATCTTGTCAATTCTAATAGTTCTAGTATTAAATTTAAAAAGTTATGTATGAATTTTATAAAAATTGAAAAATTGTAAATTTAAATTTATATACTATAATTGCACAGTAGACATAAGACAAATTGTATTGTATAATTATTAATTTCAATTAAGGAATCCGCCCCCCTGAGCACGAGTTCTACTCTTTCAGGAGCGAGCTAAAGTTTTTCTGCATATATTATATTTTATGTTACAATTATTAGCAAAATAATAAATAAATAAATAAATAAATAAATAAATAAATAAATAAATAAATAAATAAATAAATAAATAAATAAATAAATAAATAAATAAATAAATAAATGTGGTAAATCAAATATTGAATAATTATTAATTAGCAATAATAACTGTATATCGAAGTTTTTATACTATTTTATTTATAACTTCATGTTCCTGTTTTGGTACGTTCCATTGACTGTTTCATTAAACGTTTGTCATAAACGCAGAAAATAAAGCCTTATTTTTACCGTGTGAGCAAAACATATGTGTATCTTATCTGTCGCCTTCCATACAAGATAAGACATGTCGGTGAGATGACATTGTACTGTGCTTCTATTTATTACGAGCGTATCACGACCGATCGTATCTCACTCGAGGGTGCGACACTCGACCGAATTCAAGCGAGCGATTTAACTCCAATGCAGCACTCTGTTCCTCACCGTTTGAATTTTGTATTTTGTTTATTGAATATAGGCAACAGATCTGTCCACCAATTGCCAGTTATCCAGCATAGTGTTTTGTGTACTATACGGAAGTGTTACCTATCAAGTATGTACCTTTCACAATGATCAAATCGTGTTTCTAGAGTGGTGTATTACAATTTTAAGGTTATTTTCAATAATATAATTAATTATTATACTTTTTCCCGTGTGTGGCGTGGGAGGATATCGAAATTTCACTTGATTTTTATTTTTATGTTATGTTTATTATTTATTATTATTATTATTATTATTATTATTATTATTATTATTTATCCGAGGCTAATGAAATGAAATTTACGAGATATACAGCGGGATATACGAAATGGGATCACAAACGCAATGAAGATGTAATGGAAGAATTACAACTAGAACCTGTAATTAATCACGTAAAAAATTATCAAAACAGCTGGATAAATCATCTGCATCGCATGCATAGAGATAGAATCTCAAAAGTCATGCTCCACTATCGTCCAAACGGGAAGAGATCTCTCGGTCGTCCAAAGAAGCACTGGGTGTGAAGTTGCGCTGGAAAATTTTCAACTGTGAGATCGTAAGGCCATTTGAATACCATGTAATACTGGCGAATCTTCGGCCTCATCTCGCCAAATGCCATCTCAAAAATCTCATCGGCGCTAAATTATTATTATTATTATTATTATTATTAATTATTGATGGGAAGAAGATTATTATTATTATTATTCATTCAGTGTTCTGCTCAAGAACAGGTCTTTCACTGCAAAACCAACTTTCTTCAAACTTTCCTATTTTCTCCTTCCTCTTTGTCTCTTCATATGATCCATCTTAACATCGTTATATCTGAATGTTCTTATATCATCTTCTCCCGTTCACCATTCTTCCAGTGCATCTTTCAAATTTCTTCTCAGCCAGTGACCCAACCAATTTCTTTTTCTCCCTGATCGTTTCAGCAATATTATTTCTTCACCCATTCTTTGCAACACAGCTTCATTTCTTATTCTGGTCGCCCTCGGTAGCGTGGATGGTCTAGCGCTGGCCTTGTATTCTCGAGGTTGCTTCGATCCCGGCCGAGGTCCATTTAAGTGACACAAACAATTCATTTACTTTTCCTGCTTCCGATACATCAACGACGCTGAAATAACTTCTGCAGTTTCCAGAGTCAGCTTCATAATTTAATTTTCTTATCCTGTCTGTCCACTTCACATGTTATATTTTTCTCCATACCCACATTTCAAATGCTTCTATTCGCTTCCCTTCACTTCTGTTTCTGTACAGTGCCATGTTTCTGCCCCATACAGTGTCACGCACTTCACTAGTCTCTTCTTAGTTCCTTTTCCAGAAATCCGCAGAAGATTATCTTTTTCTATTAAAAGTTTTCTTGGCCGTTGCTATCCTGCTTTTGATATTATTATTATTATTATTATTATTATTATTATTATTAGGCCTCTATTATTATTACTATTATTATTATTACTATTACTTTATTATTATTATTATTATTAGGCCTATTATTATTGCTATTATTATTATTATTGCTATTACTATTATTATTATTATTATTATTATTATTATTATTATTATTATTATTATTATTATTATACACAGGAAATTAAACAGAATAAATATGGGAAATGCTTGTTATTATTCGGCAGAAGCTTTTGTCATCTAGTCTGCTGTCAAAAATTGAAAGTTAGAATTTATAAAACAGTTATATTACTGGTTGCTCTGTATGGTTGTGAAACTTGGACTCTGACTTTGAGAGAGGGACATAGGTTAAGATAAGGTTCTTAGGAGAATATTTGGGGCTAAGAGGGATGAAGTTGCAGGAGAATGGAGAAAGTTTTCTTCATCTGACATAATTAGGAACATTAAATCCAGACGTTTGAGATGGGCAGGGCATGTAGCACATATGGGCGAATCCAGAATGCATATAGAATGTTAGTTGGGGGACTTTGGGGAGGCCGAGATTAATATTAAAATGGATTTGATTATTATGATATTTAATTTTAGGATAGGGACCGATGGCGGGCTTAAAATATTTTAAATGACAGATTGATAATATTGTAAGCAGAATTCTGACATAATCTTAGGTGCAACTATTTGTGAATTTTGAAATTCAATAATAATTAGGATATTTAACTACAGCCTGATTACCTAACGTTAGATAGGACATGGATGTTAGGGAGACAGTATTTTCAAACATGAGGCCAAAAATTCGCCATGGGATTACCTGACATTCGCCTTACATTTCGTAAAATTGTTATACTTATTGTGCAACATCTCTGAATAATTTGACCTATAGATACTGAATACGGACGAAATTTAACAGCATAATTAAGGTACTGTACAAAGACCGACATCGCAGTACCTACTTTATTTTTATACTTAGTGTAACAGGAAAGTGAAAGCGTAGAAATGAAATGAAAACAGAGGAAACGAATAAGATTAAAACAGGGGGGAAATAGAAGGAAATAAAAGGAAGAAAAAAAAAGAATAAAAGGAGGGAAAAAAAAGATTCTGTGGCCTAAAGTTTCTACCCTCCCGGTAGTAACCAGTTCTGATTTCCAGTCTCGATTGTCCGCTGAACAGAAACATTTCAACACAATTACGCTCTTGCACTGTCCTAATCATTAAAATGGGGAGGAAAGAACCGTTCATGCTGTAGTAAATTGTGTAGATACAAGGTTTTACGATTCACTGCATTCTCTGTAGCGTTCCCCTACACGTGGGCCAGTGCGCGAAAGACCAGCCAATTCCATTTCGCTATCACCAGAGTCAGCAATACAGCTGGAGCATCAAGCAAAACTATTTTATAAATGAAGCCACATTAAGTATGATACTGGAATTACTGACCTATTCTTTTTACACATCTCTCAATTGTAACTTTCCAGATAACATAGGACAGCCGTGGCGAAAATGTGACTTGCGAGTACATTGTGGCTCGCGATGATAGCTGTGAATTTCTCTTGCTTCCTACCTCCTCCAACCCCCACCCTCTCAGTCACTGGAGTCAAACTCCGTTCCATTTGTATTTCTCTGACCTGCGAATGGCGTATAATCGCAATGTCTCTCTCGAAACCATGTGCCTCTACAAAAACGAAAGTTCCAAGTAGGATGGGAGGACGCATTTTTTTGCTGCCAATATGATGCGAATATTAAATGTATGATTCGTTCACAAGTATTACGAGGAAAACTGTTGTGTAGCATAAAACGGCATTATAGGCCTACTACATATCACTCATGAAACATTAAAAGTTTGTGTTATTATTATTATTATTATTATTATTATTATTATTATTATTATTTGATCTATGATTGATGTAGACTATTATATTGTTTGTATTTCATCTCATTGCCATTTTCTATCATTCATTCTCATCATCATTTGCTGTTTTGTTCTGTTTTGTATCGTGCTAAACTTTAATTGGCCTTTGCTGTTCTTTTGCACGTTAATATTCTAAATAAATAAATAAATAGATAGATAGATAGATAGATAGATAGATAGATAGATAGATAGATAGATAGATAGATAGATAGATAGATAGATAGATAGATAGATAGATAGATAGATAGATAGATAGATAGATAGATAGATAGATAGATAGATAGATAGATAGATAGATAGATAGATAGATAGATAGATAGATAGATAGATAGATAGATAGATAGATAGATAGATAGATAGATAGATAGATAGATAGATAGATAGATAGATATAGATAGATAGATAGATAGATAGATAGATAGATAGATAGATAGATAGATAGATAGATAGATAGATAGATAGATAGATAGATAGATAGATAGATAGATAGATAGATAGATAGATAGATAGATAGATAGATAGATAGATAGATAGATAGATAGATAGATAGATAGATAGATAGATAGATAGATAGATAGATAGATAGATAGATAGATAGATAGATAGATAGATAGATAGATAGATAGATAGATAGATAGATAGATAGATAGATAGATAGATAGATAGATAGATAGATAGATAGATAGATAGATAGATATAGATAGATAGATAGATAGATAGATAGATAGATAGATAGATAGATAGATAGATTATTATAGATAGATAGATAGATAGATATTATTATTATTAGATTATTATAGATAGATAGATAGATAGATAGATTAGATAGATAGATAGATAGATAGATAAAATAAATTATTATCTCTGTACGTCGATCCTTTTTCAGCAGATGTACGAATAATGCGGTTAGATCTTCAATTTAAACTCACTGATTTACTATGTGATGTCAAATGAAAGCTAGATGTAAGGACTTGAAAAATGTTGAACTTTTCAAATCTTTGCCAAAAAATAAATATCCGAAGCTTCGTTCTTTCGCTTGCTCTGTTGAAGCCATGTTCGCTACAACTTACGTTTCTGAAAAATTATTTTTAACAATGAAAATAGTAAAAACCAAATTTAGATCACGACTGAAAGACAAATACCTTCGTGATCAACTACGACTGGCAGTAAGTGACATAATTCCTGATTTTGAAACTCTGTCGCAGAGACATTCTCAAGACAGATAATTTTAGGTTGTGATATTGTGTCCCATGTTTTCTTGTTCATTTCTTTCTTCGTTGTATGTACTAAACATTACTTTGTAACCCTATACTATATAAAATTATGTTTAAGTGCTTGACGCAAGGAAAATGAAAATCAGTTAATAAGTCAGACAGTGGCTTCACTTCCCCTTCGGGTGTCCGCCTCCCTCCATAGGTGCTATGCACGTTGCAGGTTACACAGTGGCTCGGCGCACGATTGCATTTTCGCCACGGCTGACATAGGAGTTCACAAATAAATGGCAATAAATGGCGTTCAAAGGGCCCAGTTGGAAGTAAACAAAGAAGGATCTTGGTTAGGATAACAACTTTTGCTTAAAGATTTGTACATAGGCCAGTATTCTATTGAGGAAGACAGTAAAGATATTTAAGTATACAGGTGTAAGGAGTGTAAGTGCCATTGTTTTAACTGATTATTGTTCATGTCATAAGGAAGGATGTATGTATATATGTATTTATTCACACTGCAAATGGGTATATACCCGGTGACAGTGGTAACTAATACACTCAATAATGGCAATTAATAATAAACACAACTAATAAAAACAATAATTAATAATAATAATAATAAAATAATAATAATAATAACAAGGAGCATCCTAAATTAAATAAAGCATGGTCACTTAAAATAACATTTAAAGTAAATCTAATTTGTATCTTAACCCTAAGTTCGAACTAAGAACCACGAGTGTGACAGGTTCATACATGCACAAGTACCTTTTGGCACCTTTATTTCGCTATCAACTCACTCACTGCACTGATTCTACCTGATTTCACTAACATTTCTAACCATTTCACTGTTCAAATACTTTGCACAGCCACTTCACTGACACCAACACACTTCACTTACACAATAGACTTCACTGATACTACACACTTCACTGACACAACACACTTCCTCACTGATAGAACACTTCAAATAACAAGATATCAATTACATCCTTTAAGTAGTGTGTATAATATACTACCGTCAATTAGTAAAGTCCTTAAGCCTATTTTTAAATATATTTTTGGTTATTGGTAAAGCCTTTAGTAAGTCTGCAGGTAAAGCATTCCAGTCCCTGATAGTACGATTGAGAAAAGAAAACTTTCCAGTGTCCGTCCTCTGTCTTCTTTCCCTCAATTTATGAGTGGTCGTTCCTTGAAGAGTAATTTGACGGCTGCAACCTATTTTTTATTTCTCTCCAGGCAGGCTCACCTCTGTATGTTTTGAACATTGCGCATAATCGAATTCGAAGAAAAATATCCTCACAAATTTTTTCTAATTGCAATATTTGAGTAATTATTGAAGTTTACAATATTAGGCGTTTGGCAACGTTGCTGGATGGGAAGGAGGGAGTTTACAAGTACACAGTACAGCTCAAGTGGATACAGACATACCGGTGCAAAACAGATGCTGTGTTCTAATGCAGGGGTAGACCGTTGTTTACATAAAGCAAGCAGCAAATACAAACTTTCAATCTCATTAATAGAACTTTATGGTAAATTTCCATTTTATTTAGCCTAACAATATTGGCAATATTGGTCCATTTTTTAATAATAAACAGTAATGTTTTATTGCACAAAATCACATGAACTTTTTTTTAAATGCAAGATTTTAATCTCTCCCGTTTCCATAAAGCAGTACCATTTTAAAGAAATTTCTGTTTGTGTGATTTTGAAACGAGGTAAGAGACTCCCAGTTTCTAATAATAATAATCGTTGAGAAACTGGTAAAAAAGTTCGCCGATTAGGTAACCTTCTTTGCGGAAAACATTGACGGTACATCTTCTTGCCTCACTTGAATTACGACGACTTTCTCCATAAATTAAAAACATATGATATTCCTAAACTGTGAACGACATTGTAAGTTTTTTTATCGAATACCTGGTACCAAACTGTCAGAGAAAATGATGATGATGATGATGAAGATGATGATTATGATGATAGTAATTATAATACTTATGACTTTTAGAGAACCCGGAGGTTCATTGCCGCCCTTACATAAGACCGCCATTAATCCCTATTCTGAGCAAGATTAATCCAGTCCCTAGCATCACCATATCCCACCTCCCTCAAATCTATTTTATATCATCATCATCATCATCAATAAATCCCCCTCATCATTTTATCATCACCATGTTGCTAAATTCCACCTCAGTTCATGGTTTTCATCAAAGGTATTCGAGTCCGATTTGAGGTAAATATTTTGCGAATTATTTTGGTCTTCTTGCTTTTCTTATCTCTACATTATCATCAAATTGTCTCTGAATAGCCTCTGTTTCTAGAATGATGTTCTATGTAGCAGTGAAAATTATATGATACACCCTGTAGTCTCCATTACCAATCCCTCATTAGATATTCATGGCAGCTATTCTGACTGTACACAACATCGTAATTGCTGTTCATACACGCCAGAGGGCAGCAGCGCGATTTCAAATGGCTGTCGAATGTTTAAAAATAGATCGTCTGTAAACTGATAGGAAGTTTCACTTAGCTTCCGGTGCTGTACCAACAGAGTGCATGCCACTCAGTATTTTAAACTGCACTACTCGTGTCAACTAATCCATATAACGCGAGATTCAAAATACTTGTAACCAATGCTTTGACACTTCTAGCAAGATCAGGCCTAGAGACTGTCATATTAGGTTTTGGAACAACAGAAGTTATTTTTATTTGTCCTTCAGGATTTTTATATCGGAGGGATTGTTCGGATTCTTTACATTCGAAAGTTTACCTGGCTTTATAATACCGCGTGTTCATTTGAAAAATTTTCACATTGAATAATATAATTTTAGTTGTATAGAGATCACGATTTTGAGGAAAAACATGTCGATTTAGTTTCAGAGAGAAAGCTTCAAAACTACTGCTGATTGAATTTTCAGTTTTACTCCTTCAGCTTCAGAATCTAATCTATATTCAGACACGAAGTTCGGGGCAGAAGAAGATATCAGATGATCGACGACAATAAGATATATATGGATCATATGCGAAGACTAAGAGGAAGGCAGAAAGTAGGAAATATTGGAGAGTGATGGGTTTGCAGTGAAAGATCTGCCCTTGGGCAGAACACTATGAATGAATGAATATTCAAACACAGCACTTAAAAGGGATGATAAACTCTATTCCTGTACAAAATAAATAAATAAATAAATAAATAAATAAATAAATAAATAAATAAATAAATAAATAAACGCAATTAAATTAAATTACTCGTAAATGAAATAAAATAAAATAAAATAAAATTAAATTAAATTAAATTAAATTAAATTAAATTAAATTAAATTCAGTCCATCCTTTTCTGAGAAAAGAGCCTCAAATCTGGAAGCTGACCACCATACAAGGAGACAGTAAGGTCCCGGTTTCGATTTCCGTGATCAGTTCTCGAGAATTTTTTTTTTTTTTTGAAGATAAGTTCCCTGGGTGTCTAGAATCTAGAAATTTATATGAATGTGAGTGTGATTGTGAGTATGCCTGGCTATTAATTAGCCAATCTTCAATCAAGCAATCTGGTTGTGGGGTAGAGACCTTGATGGCCTTAATCCCACAAGATTAAATAAATAAAAAAACAGAAAACAGATAAAAATTAATGCAAATAAAAAAATAAATAAATAAATAAATAAATAAATAAATAAATAAATAAATAAATAAATAAATAAATAAATAAATAAATAAATAAATAAATAAATAAATAAATAAATAAATAAATAAGCGCTATTAAATTAAATTACTCGTAAATTACATTAAATTCAGTTCAGTCCATCCTTTTCTAAGATAAAAGCCTCAAATCTGGAAGCTGACCACCAGACCAAGGCGGCAGTAAGGTCCCGGGTTCGATTCCGTGATCAGTTCTCGAGATTTTTTTTTGAAGAAAAAAAGGCCCCTGGGTGTCTAGAATCTGGAAATTTATATGAATGTGAGTGTGATTGTGAGTGTGTCTGGTTATTAATTAACTAATCTTCAATCAATCAATCTGGTTGTGTGGTAGGGACCTTGATGGCCTTAACCTCACAGATTAAATAAATAAAATAAACAAATAAAAATTAATATATACACATAAATAAATAAGGGAATAAATAAATAAATAAATAAATATTGTAAATGCATAATAAATAAATAAAAAAAATAAATAAATAATTAAATGAATAAATAAATAAATAAATAAATAAATAAATAAATATTGTAAATGCATAATAAATAAAAATAAATAAATAAATAATGAATGAATAAAGAAATGAATAAATATTGTAAATGCGTAATAAATAAATAAAATAAATAAATAAATAATGAATGAATAAATAAATAAATATTGTAAATGCGTAATAAATAAATAAATAATAATATTAATAAATAAATAAATATAACCAAAGATATAAAAATTGACAAACTTTGCAATATTTCCGCTAGTTCTCAATAGGTGACACCATTATTGGGGCGGTTAAAAAGTGTCGAGGAAAATGATTATGTTAGATTAAGCATAAATTATTTATTCTCTTAATTGACAACATGAGGGTTTACAGCTAAACTGTGGGTTGTTTTACAATCAGTAGAGTGGTATGAAAAATTGAATTATATAATGCGGGTATATTTGTGTACGATTGATAACACTGACTATTATCTGCGCCATCTATTCTTAGCAGTAATAACTAAAGAAGCCACACTTAACACCAACAAATTATCGATCACTGTCGTTTAGTAAGGTCAGATATCTTTGAAAGTCAGTGCACAACGAAACAAACTGTAAACTGTGATATCATTCACAGGATGATAACGAAATCGATTTATTGGGAAACGTAAAAAATCTATAGGGATAAAAAAAGTGAGTGGTCTAACTTTGTTGTGGCTCAATGTTTTCTTAGTTTCCTCTTTCCGTGCAATTTACAAAGCTGCAGAATAGATGTAGTAGGCTGTGTGTCTTTAAATACGGAATAATTACGTAATAGCCCAGAGTTGCCATGGAAACCTCTATACTGTTAATCGAGTCAATACATATTATAAATGAGTATAGCTAATATTAGCCACAGTCTTGCTCTGGAAAATACCATTGTTACACACGCGAATGTGTTTTCGTGTTTATTTATGGAAATCGAATTTCCACATCTGTCTGTCCATCCGCTCGAGCTGTATCACAATTATGGGCCACGGTTCAGTGGCACCAGCATCATATTTACGATACTGCTGCGATTTGCGGTCCGAAAATGATCGTCCGGCGATTATTGGGTTTTCACATCAATAAACTTGTATTGAAAGTGGAAATATGAAACTGCCGATAGCAGACGCAGAGAGACTGATTGCACGGGATTGTCTCTCAAACAGCGTGCATTTGGGCCTGGAGACAACTGTCTGATCACAGAAGTTTCTGGCAATATCCTTTGATAATGCTCAATAAAATTTAAAATATAGCCATGGCAGTTTTTATCGCGTTGTTTTATTGGACTGCAAATATTTATATCCTTCTCCAAATTAGTTATTATATATGAAAATTTTCAGACACTTTTTAAGGAACTACAGTCCTTGTGGGATCCCGGTTAACTTCTGAAGATTTCATAACTTAAGGGAACACAAAACTGAAATTTCCCAGTTCAATATTTTTAAGGGTTCAAAATATGGAATCAATAACTACCATACTTATGAAGCTAGGTTCACCAAATTTTAACCACTGGTGTATCTGATTAATAATGACAATCGTACAAAATTTCATCCGCCTATAATAAATGGTTTGCATTTTATAATATTTTGTGAAAATATTGAATCGCAAGAGTTGGAATTTAACGGGTTACATCAGCTACTTGTCTATGCGGATGACATGAATATGTTAGGAGAAAATCCACAAATGATTAGTGAAATACGAGAATTTTACTTGAAGCAAGTAAAGAGATAGGTTTGGAAGTAAATCCCGAAAAGACAAAGTATATGATTATGTCTCGTGTCCAGAATATTGTACGAAATGTAAATATAAAAATTGGAAATTTATCCTTTGAAGAGGTGGAGAAGTTCAAATATCTTGGAGCAACAGTAACAAATATAAATGATACTCGGGAGGAAATTAAACACAGAATAAATATGGGAAATGCTTGTTATTATTCGGTTGAGAAGCTTTTATCATCCAGTCTGACGTCAAAAAATCTGAAAGTTAGAATTTATAAAACAGTTCTGTTACCGGTTGTTTTTATGGTTGTGAAACTTGGACTCTCACTTTGAGAGAAGAACATAGGTTAAAAGTGTTTGAGAATAAGGTGTTTAGGAAAATATTTGGACTAAGAGGGGTGAAGGTACAGGAGAATGGAGAAAGTTACACAACAGAGAACTGCATGCATTGTATTCTTCACCTGACATAATTAGGAACATTAAATCCAGACGTTTGAGATGGGCAGGACATGTAGCACGTATAGGCGAATCCAGAAATGCATATAGAGTGTTAATTGGGAGGCCGTAGGGAAAAAGACCTTTGGGGAGGCCGAGACGTAGATGGGAAGATAATATTAAAATGGATTTGAGGGAGGTGGGATATGATGATAGAGACTGGATTAATCTTGCTCAGGATAGGGCTTATGTGAGGGCGGCAATGAACCTGCGGGTTCCTTAAAAGTCATTTGTAAGTAAGTAAGTAGGCTACATATCAGCCAGAACCTTAATCAGAGATAAAAGGTATTTTATAATACAGTAATTTTAGATGTTTTAAAAACTATTAATTAACAAATATGGATTTTTGAAAAACTTCAAATAATATTAAATCTGTGTCATCTATATGTCTGTCTATGTAAATTACTATATTATTACGTAGTCGTTCCCAAACATATAAATTACCAACAAAAAATAATTGTTACTTCGAATTGAGCTATTTAACTGACTACTTAGTTCTGCTGTTACTCAACAGATGGCGTGACAGACGCTGAATGCTTCAAATTATTTTGCAAGCGAGATGCAATTTGATTGTTTTATGTGAAGTACGTTGCAATTTGGATCCTATGACGACAAATTAGATGTCAAGCTATGCCTTTGTGCGAAGAGTTCTGTGAAATAAGCTCTTTGAACTAGGAAATATATTCATAATGGATCACTGATCGATTCCCCCACGCTTTTGCCTCTTCTTGCTTCACTCGTATTAAAAGCCAGTACATTAATATGTCTCCACCGGTTAGAAGCTTAACAACTTGCGGGAAGTGAGAGATAGGGTGTGGAAGCCCTCATATTTGTTTCGCTAACAAGACAAAACGTAGGAGTTATATTTCCTAGAAATTGTGCGAGGTAATGTTTCAGAGGTTTATTGCAGGTCTTTGTAATGTATAGTCCGCATAATTTCACATTTTGTAGTACCCTTCAATAAGTGATCAGAGACAAAACAATGTCAGTGGAGCAATGGTAGAATGCAAAGTAGACTATAGTGAAAACAAAAGATCTCGTCCAAACATGCTCATTTAGCTCCTTGCCTCGCACGATCTCTGTACGAGGAAATATTATATTTTCATTACTAATTCTACTTAAATGTAATACTTTTTGTATTTTGATATTTTAAAATATTTTACCACAGTCTAGTATATACAGTCACGAAACTCAATACGTAGTAAATATGCATCCATAGATAGTTGCTAACCACTAGGATCGCTAATATCGCCTCATTACAGACAATGAAAAATAGTACCGGCACAGTCTATTGTTTCTAGCAACCTCATAACTCAAGCTTCGTGACTGTATATACTAGACTGTGATTTTACTCTTCTTATACAATTATATTATCTTTTTTTTTCTGAATTTCTGAAAGTGTATTTTTCCTTTGTAGGTGTGGGAAATAGATTGCAAATTAAAACAAATGCCTGTGCACTTATGGCTTTAGAATTCAATTGTTTTCTTTCCTACAATCGTTTTCACATTATTACTTAGACTGGAAGTAAATTAAATTATATCATAACTGTTTGTTTTACATTTTTAAAACTCCTGTGTGAAAAATATAATTGTGTTACCAGCAATCTCTGTGTTTTAAATTTATAAATAATTTCATAATTTCATAATCGATCAGTTATCAGCAATTTCCAAGCATTGACATTTCCATTATAGTTAAGTTCAGAAATTCTGTAATTATATAATTTTATGAATTATAACGTTTTACACATTATTACTTGTACTCGAAGTAACTTAAATTATATCATAACTATTTGTTTTACATTTTTAAAACTCCCGTGTGAAAAATATAATTGTGTTACCAGCAATCTCTGTGTTTTAAATATAAAAATAATTACATAATTTTATAACTGATCAGTTATCAGCAATTTTCAAGCATTGACATTTCCATTATAGTTAAGTTCAGAAATTCTGCAATTTTATGAATTATAACGTTTTACACATTATTACTTATACTCGAAGTAACTTAAATTATATCATAACTATTTGTTTTACATTTTTAAAACTCCTGTGTGAAAAATATAATTGTGTTACCAGCAATCTCTGTGTTTTAAATTTATAAATAATTTCATAATTTCATAATCGATCACTTATCAGCAATTTCCAAGCATTGACATTTCCATTATAGTTAAGTTCAGAAACTCTGTAATTTTATAATTTTATGAAGTTAATCTGTCTTTTCAACTTCAAATTTATTTTTTCATAATCCATAAATCCTTGCATATCATAGCCATAAAGAATATAATACATAATAAAAGTCATTGTATACAATAGACCCAAAAGAATATGTGGGGTAAATAGTACCTCAGGTATACAACCAAAGCTGTCAAAAAAGATATGCATTCAAGGGTTAACAAAGATATTTAGTGAGACGACAGATTCTTCGTTTCTTCCTCTTCAGTTAATCGCTTTCCATAATAATGATGATGACAGATATTGGATGCCACGCCTGAAATAAACTGTGTTATAATAAAGTATATGAATCACAGTGTGGAATAACTGCTTAATAAGATATTAATATAAAGCAGCCGTTGCAAGAACGTGACTCGCGAGACATTGTGGCTCGCAGTGATAGCTGTGCATTTCGCTTGCTTCTAACCTCAGCCAACCCCCACCCTCTCTCTCACTGGAGTCAAACTCCATTCCGTTTGTATTTGTCTCTGACCTGCGAGTGGCATATATCTCTCTCGAAACCATGTACGAAAGTTCCAAGTAGGATGGGAGGACGCATTTTTTTGCTGTCAATATGATGAGAATATTAAATGTATGATTTGTTCACAAGTATTACGAGGAAAACGGTTGCATAACATAAAACGGCATTATACTACATGTTACTGATGAAACATTAAAAGGTTAAGTGTTATTGTTGTCGTCATCATCATCATCATCATCATCATCATCATCATCATCATCATCATCTGTACGTCGACCCTTTTTCAGCAGATGTACGAATAATGCGGTTAGCTCTTCAATTTGAACTCACTGATTTACAATGTGATGTTAAATGAAAGCTAGATGTAAGGACTTCCAAATCTTTGCCAAAAAAAAAAATATCCGAATCTTCGTTCATTCGCTTGCTCTGTTGAAGCCATGTTCGCTACAACTTACGTTTGTGAAAAATTATTTTCAACAATGAAAATAGTAAACACCAAATTTAGATCACGACTGACAGACAAATACCTTCGTGATCAACTACGACTGGCAGTAAGTGACATAATTCCTGATTTTGAAACTCTGTCGCAGAGACATTCTGAAGACAGTTAATTTTAGGTTGTGATATTGTTCATTTCTTTCTTCGTTACACGTACTAAACATTAGTTTGTAGCCTTGTACTGTATAAAATTATATTTAAATGCTTGACGTAAGGAAAATGAAAATCCGTTAATAAGTCAGACAGTTGCTTTACTTCCCCTTCGGGTGTCCGCCTCCCTCCAC
Source organism: Periplaneta americana (assembly GCA_025594305.2). Taxonomy (NCBI): domain Eukaryota; kingdom Metazoa; phylum Arthropoda; class Insecta; order Blattodea; family Blattidae; genus Periplaneta; species Periplaneta americana. The sequence continues at coordinate 12,178,362 of JAJSOF020000035.1, forward strand.
GTTGCAGGTTACGCAGTGGCTCGGCGCACGATTACATTTTCGCCACCCTGATATAAAGTAAGTCGGTAAGCTTGCGGAGCACAGGTTGAGAAACGCTGCAAAGAGCTCATCTAGCCCAAGTACGTGGTTCTGAACAGCTGGCACTTGTGTGGAGCGTATAATCTGCCTGCCTGGCGAACATCAGTTGAGCTGGTTTATGTGGCTGTGTTGAATTGTTTATACAGGAAGCGTGATTTGCTCGCGACGCAATTTTAAGGCTCAGTAAACGTTTTTATAGGCGTCGGTAATGTGTGTCACCTCCTGGCAGCTTTACTGCTAAGCGGCCATCACGCGAATACAGCTGGGAAATCATTTTAAGGCTGAAAACACACGGAGTCTTGGAATTGACACTGCTTTCCTAGAAAACGCGAGGAGCAAATAATACTGAACGTCTTAATGTGGTAAAGGAGAGAGGAAAAGATCCCTGAGTGTTAGACATCCATATTGTTAGATTCATTCATTAATTCATTCATTCATTTTCATTCATTCATTCATTCATTCATTCATTCATTCATTCATTCATTCATTCATAGTTTTCCCGCTCAAAGGTCCTTCACTGCGAACTCTTTCTCTCCTCATTTGATCCATATATCTTAATGTCATCTATAATCTCAATATCGCCATCTTCCACGAACTTTTCTCCCGTTCACCATTCCTTCCACCTTACTAGGCAATTTCTTCTCAACCAGTGCCCTAGCCCAGCGTTTCTCAAACTTTTTTGAAGTGGGGACCACTTCTTAAAGTCAGAACAGTTCCGCGGACCACCTTACTTTTGTTCCCTTCGAAAGCAAATTTATCATTTCCGTAGCGTATTTTAATACCAGTATACTTATATTTTAATAGTACATTATGCAACGAGCTGTGATAGTAATTAAGAAGCGAGCATGGATGTTTATGAAACGAGCGCAAGCGAGTTTCATAATTTTCATACGAGCTTCTTAATTACCATTATAGGCGAGTTTCATACCACTTTTTATGCTCGACCATATTTCTAACTTGAAATTACCGGTATCTGTATCTGTATCGGTATTTGTATCTGAAAAGATCGGAAGTGACCTTGTTCTAGGTCGTGCGCAGACGCGAAAGTATTGATTTTTTCCGAGGAACAATAATGTCATTGACTTTGAAGTAATCCTGTTAAACTTGATAATATTATAACCTTGATTATTGAATTCGACATTGAAAAACGAGATGACAAATTGAATTTATTTGAATATTATTTACAATTAACGCTAATTATTATAGTAACAGACCATAACCTTCTGCGACAGTATTGGATTTCCAGCCTCCGTGACTTTTCGCTAATTCTCTTTGGATTGCATATCCGAGAATAATCGATACTTGCGGTTTTATAACGGTACAAAGCTGACTTGTCATTGGCTGAACACATGTAAGCTGAGTTATCATTGGCTGAAGACCTGTACTTTAATGAGTAGGTGTACTTTAATGACATGCATTAAAGGACTGCTACCAGGTGACTAATTAGTACATTTCGGCATAGTCGAGCATAAAATTGAATTAAGGTTCGATACTTTGGTCCTCTGTTATGAATTCGGGTGGTCCCTGGCTGGGTTACAGGCGCGGCGCCAGATGTGCAGGGAAAATGTCGAGAAACACCACGTATATAGTGCTTTAAATCCCTCTTTTGTTGCTGAGAGTAGAGTGGGAAGTCGATAGACGGGTAGGGTACTAAATTTCATAAAATGTCTGTACTAGGAGAAAAAGTTAAATTCGATTGTCATGTGTTATTTTCAAAATCTGAGATTGTAAGCTATAGTGTGATACGCAATTCGTTAAAATTTTATTTTTTCTTCTGAAGGACCACAAGGGCAGACCTCGTGGACCACAGGTGGTCTGTGGACCATAGTTTGAGAAACGCTGACCTAGCCAATTCCTTTTCTGTTCCTGATCAGTTTCAGCATCATTCTTTCTTCACCCACTCTTACCAACACAGCTTCATTTCTTATTCTGACTGTCCAATTCACACGCTCCATTCTTCTCCATATCTACTTTCAAATGCTTCTAGTCGCTTCTCTTCACTTCGTTGTAATGTCCATGTTTCAGCCCATACAGTGTTACACTCCACACAAAGCACTTCACTAATCTCTTCCTTAGTTCTTTTTCCAGAAGTGCGCAGAAGATGCTCCTTTTTCTATTAAAAGCTTCCTTTCCATTGCTGTCCTCCTTTTTGGCAGCAGCTCATGTTACTGCTTATAGTACACCCCAAGTATTCGAAGCTGTCCACATGTTCTGCTACCTCATGTCGAATTCTCGCGTTTACCTTGTTTATTTTTCTTCCAATAACCATGGTCTTCATTTTGTTTACATTTTTATTCATCGCGTATTGTTTACAGCCTTCATTTAGCTCCAGTAGCATATCCCTTAGTGTGGTCTCCTCTTCTCCTAACAACATCAAATCATCATCCTGTTACAATTCACAATTGCTGGGTTTGCAGTGAGAGACCTGCCCTGGGTCAGAACAGTATGAATGAATGAATTATGAATATGTGTTTGTGCGAATTACGATCCTCCATGTAAACAATTTTTTTTGTATCTCTGCCTCTCTGCAACGTCACAGTTTGCGGTGAGGGGAAGAGAGATAGCAGAAGTTTGCAATGCGTTTTAATGCTCTGACGCCCACGACCAATATAAGCCGCTTGAAATTTACCGGTCACTCACAGGCAGAGATATAATAGGAGATCTATGTACGTACACACATACACATTTACGTTATCCAACAGTATGAATGTGCAGCATTATTTATTACGTCATTTTTCTTAGTATGTTTTATACTCTACTGTATTTTAAGAGCGAAGGTATTATTTTATGAGTAAAAAATACATATTTAATTACTTTTCTTTATAGATAAACTGTACTCTTTCTTGTGGTAAAATAATTTGTTAGATATCTCTAATAGTAATCGAGATATATCTAATAGTATTCGAGATATATATAATAGTATTCGAGACATATCTAATAGTATTCGAGATATATCTAATAGTATTCGAGACATATCTAATAGTATTCGAGACATATCTAATAGTATTCGAGATATATCTAATAGTATTCGAGACATACTAATAGTATTCAAACATTTCTAATAGTATTCGAGACATATCTAATAGTATTCGAGATATATCTAATAATATTCGAGACATATCTAATAATATTCGAGATATATCTAATAGTATTCGAGATATATCTAATAGTATTCGAGGCATATCTAATAGTATTCGAGACATATCTAATAGTATTCGAGACATATCTAATAGTATTCGAGACATATCTAATAGTATTCGAGACATTTCTAATAGTATTCGAGACATATCTAATAGTATTCGAGACATAGCTAGTAGTATTCGAGATATGTCTAATATTTCATACTCTCTCTCGCTATCATAATATTAATACTCGAGCACAACGCGATAACACGCTAGAAATTCCACTTCACGCATCGTCTCTGTATTCCTCATCCTTCACTGTTGCTACCTCCCGTCACTGGAACTCTCTGCCGCCTGAAGTCAAGGGCTGCCGAACATTGAATTCTTTCAAATCCAAGTTAGAAAATTATCTTATGACGAGTTGCCAAACTAACTTACTATTATGACAAGTGTTGTATTGCATGTTTCCACGTATTCACATTTTTTTATGTTCTAATGATATTCAACTTATTTTATATATTTGTTTTCATATTTTCCGATAATGTTATATCTCTAATGTGATAAGTTGAGCTATATATAATCTTAATTTTCCTTATTGTGTGTACTTAGAAATATTGTATTCACTGTATACTTTGTACTGCACTATTTTATTACTACTATTAGTATTATTATTATTATTATTACTATTCTTATTATTATTATTATTATTATTATTATTATTATTATTATTTATTATTATTATTATTATTATTATTATGAATAATTGTCTTTTTTTGTATGCCTCATTTATTTTGACCTGCTGTTCACATATTATTATGCTTTTTCTTTCTTTCTGTATGTTATATATTATGTCTGATTTCTTCTTATTTGTTGTTTATTTTTTATTATTATTATTATCTTATTCAGTTTTGTGTGTAAAATTGTAGTGTAATTTGTTAATTTGTAGTGTTTTTGCAACGCAGTCTCTACTCCTGGTTGAGTGTTAGAGAAGGCCGTATGGCCTTAACTCTGCCAGGTTAAATAAATCATTATTATTATTATTATTATATGTCTAATATTATTCGAGATATATCTAATATTATTCGGGACATATCTAATAGTATTCGAGACATATCTAATAGCATTCGATATATATCTAATAGCATTCTAGACATATCTAATAGTATTCGAGACATATCTAATAGTATTCGAGACATACTAATAGTATTCGAGACATTTATAATAGTATTCGAGACATATCTAATAGTATTCGAGATATATCTAATAATATTCGAGACATATCTAATAGTATTCGAGATATGTCTAATAGTATTCGAGATATATCTAATATTATTCGGGACATATCTAATAGTATTCTAATAGAGACATATCTATTAGCATATCTAATAGATATATATCTTTATATAGCATTCTAGATTCATATATCTAATAGTATTCGAGACATATCTAATAGTATTCGAGACATACTAATTGTATTCGAGACATACATTTATTCGAGACATTTATAATAGTATTAGAGACATATCTAATAGTATTCGAGATATATCTAATAATATTCGAGACATATCTAATAGTATTCGAGATATGTCTAATAGTATTCGAGATATATCTAATATTATTCGGGACATATCTAATAGTATTCGAGACATATCTAATAGCATTCGATATATATCTAATAGCATTCTAGACATATCTAATAGTATTCGAGACATATCTAATAGTATTCGAGACATACTAATTGTATTCGAGACATTTATAATAGTATTAGAGACATATCTAATAGTATTCGAGATATATCTAATAATATTCGAGACATATCTAATAGTATTCGAGATATGTCTAATAGTATTCGAGATATATCTAATAGTATTCGAGGCATATCGAATAGTATTCGAGACATATCTAATAGTATTCGAGACATATCTAATAGTATTCGAGACATATCCAATAGTATTCGATATATACCTAATAGTAATCGAGATATATCTAATAGTATTCGAGATATATCTACCAGTATTCGAAATACATGCTTTAATAAGCGTACATGTCATTGCACTATTCCTTTAGATTTAGTCTTTGTCGCTGGTTTTCCGAAACTTCAAGTTTTATATTATGTTTGTTTTCTTTGATAACTCAAGAAATTTTTGAGAAAATTTAATTCAATTTTACACAATTGTCTTTTTCTCGCATCTTAACTACATAAACTAGCATTTATTAATCGCATCTGCTGAAACTTCCAACCTAATTTCTTAAATAACCTTGCATTTAATCACAAAATGTAGTATAGGTTTTCTGTTTATTTAAATGTACTCTATCGTCCCTTTTAATCTGCAGATTATTTCACTTCCACCCTGTATAATCGGAATGGCAGAGGAAACCTAAGCAGAAACCTGAGAATTTTGAGAAAACTTAAGTCGCTGTCACTTTGTTACGACATATTATGTCATTGAACCTATCAGAGCTCAAACCCCGGTACTCTGGTGGGAAGTCATGTTGAAATAGGGGTTATGAGGGAATGCGGTCACGTCATACGGGTTGCGGAACATTGCGCCTTGTCGCTGTCAGCGGCATGACTGATGACCGAGATATTAAAGCTGCGGCTGGTCGCGAACCCGGGAACACGCGCCGATCATCGATACAAACGGTTCCGCCACACAGGCCAGCAAATGTGATTGGTTATCCGGCGACCGCCATGGAGCCAAGCGAGTATCGAGGTTCTATTTTGTTTGTTGGCATGTGTATGTGTTACTTGTGTTTGTGTTTCGAGTGTTTTCATTTCCAGTCGGGACATTATTTGAGAAAATATTTTAAAATTATCATAGATTTCAATCTTACTAACAGCAAGGACCTGTGTGCGAAAAAGTCCACGAATTGGGTTGAAGTATCCTAGCAACTAGGCGGAAAAATCAAGGCTCCATGTACTATTTAAGGCGTATACAGGGCTTAGGAAAACACGGAAATTTTACTGGGAGCAAGTATGACATAGGTTTAGAAATAAATCCCGGAAAAACAAAGTATATGATTATGTCTCGTGACCAGAACACAATACCAAATGGAAATATAAAAATTGGAAATTTATCCCTTAAAAAGATGGAAAAATTCAAGTACCTTGGAGCAACAGTAACAAATAAAAATGACACTCGAGAGGAAATTAAACGCAGAATAAATATGGGAAATGTCTGTTATTATTCGGTGGAGCAGCTTTTGTCAACAAGTCTGCTTTAAAAATAACTGAAAGTTAGAATTTATAAAACAGTTATATTACCAGTTGTTCTGTATGGTTGTGAAACTTGGACTCTCACTTTGAGAGAGGAACAGAGATTAAGGGTGTTTGAGAACAAAGTGCTTAGGAAAATGTTTGTGGCTAAGAGGGATGAAGTTACAGGAGAATGGAGAAAGTTACACAACGCAGAACTGCACGCATTGTATTCTTCACCTGACATAATTAGGAACATTAAATCCAGACGTTTGAGATGGGCAGGACATGTAGCATGTGTGGGTGAATCCAGAAATGCATATAGAGTGTTAGTTGGAAGACCTGAGGAGGAAAGACCTTCAGAGAGGCCGAGTCGTAGATGGGGGATAATATTAAAATGTATTTGAGGGAGGTGGGATATGATGATAGAGACTTGATTAATCTTGCACAGTATAGAGGCCGATTGTGGGCTATATGCATTTCTGGATTTGCCCATACGTGCTACATGCCCTGCCCATCTCAAACGTCTGGATTTAATGTTCCTAATTATGTCAGGTGAAGAATACAATGCGTGCAGTTCTGCGTTGTGTAACTTTCTCCATTCTCCTGTAACTTCATCTTTCTTAGCCCCAAATATTTTCCTAAGCACCTTATTCTCAAACACCTTTAGTCTCTGTTCGTCTCTCAAATCGAGACTCCAAGTTTCACAACCATACAGAACAACCGGTATCAGATTTTTAATCTGTTGATTAATTTTCACTGCTTGTGTATTTTGTGACCTACTGGAGTGTAAGAGAAGACACTATGGCCTTAACTCCGCCAATAATGAATGAATGAATAAGTGAGAAAGTAAGCAGATAAACAGATAAATAAATAAATAAATAAATAAATAAATAAATAAATAAATAAATAAATAAATAAATAAATAAATAAATACATAAATAAATAAATAAATAAATAAATAAATAAATAAATAAATAAATAAATAAATAAGTGAATAAATAAATAAATAATAAGTAAATAAGTAAATAAATAAGTGAATAAATAAATAAATAATAAATAAATAAGTAAATAAATAAATAAATAATAAATAAATAAATAAATAAATAAATAAGTAAATAAATAATAAATAAATAAGTAAATAAATAAGTGAATAAACTAATAATAAAATAATTAATAAATAAGTGAATAGATATGTAAGTAAATAAATAATAAATAAGTGAATAAATAAATAAATAAGTGAATGAATAAATAAATAAATAAATGAATAATTAAATAAATAAATAAGTCAATAAATAAATAAATAAATAAGTAGGTAAGTAGATAAATAGAAAAATTTATAAATGAATTAATAAGTAAATAAATAAATTAAATAGATGAATAAATAAAAAATAAACAAATAAATAAATAAATGAATCAACGAATGAACCAATGAATAAATGAATAAATGAATACATGAATAAACGAAAAAACGAATAAACGAATAAGTACATTAAGGAATAAACAAGCAAACAAATAAAAATAAAAGAAATGAAAAATAAATGAATTTAAAAATATAATTAAAGAAGTAATTAATTAAAAATAAATCATTGATTAAAGGAAGTAAATAATCAAATTATTAATTAAAATTAATTAATCATACAAAAGAATATAGGAACGAACAAAGAAAGCTCTATTAATTACTGTGGTATTTATTGTCGATAAAATTTTTCACCGCGAGATGGTGTTTAACGAGATAATGCCGAGGATTCACGATAGATTACCTGATATTCGCCTACAGTTAGTGAAAATCTCAGAAGAATCCCAACTAGTTAATCAGCGAAAACTGGATTCGAACCCGCAACCGAGCATAGCTCTATAGCTCAACTCGCTCACCGCTTGTGGCCTCAAAACTGGTGTTGACGGTGATAAACCTGGCTACTACAGCACAACAATGTAAGGTGCACTTAATCATCGTGTCCAGGGGAAACAGACGGTTTAATTAAAACATGTTTCGCGCGGACTGCAGCCAGCTAATTGCCTTCTGCGAGTCGTCTCCCATTTTTCGCCCTCAGCCCTCATATACTAAGAGATTTTTCATCCTCAATTTTTCATTAGGTTACGTCGCAACAAGTTAAATCACTGTCGGGCTTCCATTAGACGCCATCATCCTCCTAAGTCCCTCTGGTGGCGCGGACTTAAAACACAAAATTACTTTATTGGACTACGTGCTTGCATGCGAAAATTCTAGCCAAATCGCTTTTATGTATTCATTGTACACACATACAAACATTATGCCGTCTGGGAAGGAAACAAATTGCTACTATGGAAACGGTATGAAGATGTTGGCATAATGTCTGCTTCTATTTGTCCTTAATTTCAGATTACGGAACAATTGAGAGTCGGTAAATCTATTACTTCACTATAATTGAGAGAAGTACAGTGTGATCCATTTGGGTATGTATAAATTTAATTTATTATTACAAAGCTATTATGATAGTAGGGAAAATTTCTTGCTGGTATATTATGATTAAAAGATAGGAGTTTTCATACATGACAGTGAACAATGCATAATCTGAAAGGACAAATGAAAATCGTAGATGATTAAAATGGCTACTACAAATTAACAGCGGGCACAATGTGTACTTTGGTATGCTAAATTTGAGAGTGTTAAAAGAGTTCAAAGGGAATTTCGACGTGAGTATGGTGTGTGTAATGTTCCTAAATACGATTCCATAATGTTTTGGTATCGAACATTTCTGGAAGAAGGTTCTGTATTAAAAAAAAACATGCTGGAGGTCGCAGGCGAAACCCAGTACGAGAAGCAGCTATCTCTTCGGTTGGCCCCCAAACTCCCCAGATCTAACCCATCCTGACTTCTTCGTGTGGGGTTTTGTTAAAGACATTGTCTATTCACAGAAACCCAGGAACATTGATGATCTGAGAGTAAAAATTACTCAAGCTTTTCAACAAATCACCCCTCTTATGTTACAACGGACATGGACTGAATTGCATCACCGTTATGAGTTGTGCAGGGTGCGCAATGGGGGTCATGTTGAGCTCTGAGGAATCTCCCATCTTTCAGTGTTGTAAGGTCAAAGTTTCACCAAATAAAGTTCAGTAGTAAATGTTTTATGGTGTTTTTATTTTATTCATACCCAAACGGATCACCCTGTAGATTATCGTACAAAAATTTGAAGATGTATTGGAAACCTTACTCGGAATATGTTTCCATTTGTTGATCTATAAATCACTTCTAAATAATCATCGAATATTAGAGTAAAAATAATTATTATGGGAAGTAAAGAATAAGACAGAATATATACAGTTTGAGCTAACTCAGTAGCATTACTCCAGCCACGAAATTTAATGACATCAGTTTTGAAATTAGTATACACAGACAATTAATAGGTCTAGAAGGGTAGAAAATAATACTATAACTTACTTGACACAAAAGCAGTTTGTCGAATATGGAAAGAAGCTGTGTTTCAAATGAAGAACATAACTAGACCGTGGAACTTCACACAATTGCATGTTTTTATTGACTTGGCATATTGAAAAAGTAGAAGTGGCTCTTTGCCGATCTTTTACGTTCGAATGAACCCAAATTTATTTAGCATAAATGCATATTTCGAGAGTTTTTCCTTTTAAATGCATACATATTCTTATTTTGCATATTTAAATGCATATATTAACATATTTCCTTGTTTTTCCCGATTTATTATCTAATTTAAAATTTTCTGTCTGATAAAAATAAGAATAATTTCCAAGAAATATGAAAATTTTGTCAGAAACAAAATAAAAAAATTAATTACTGTTGAGGACATGAAATTGCTGCGACAACAATGGATACTAAACTTATCCCTAGTGTGTAAGGTGAGTCGTTGCACTTCAAAATAATGTTTGTACTAAGTAATACTGACCAAGTAATGTGAGTGACAGAAAACTGTAATGCGAGTGACAGAGAATTTGGATTTTTATGGAGCACCTTTGTTCGTACCTTTAGGGCTGTATTATTTACTATAATTCAGAAACAGCCACTGTATTTACAATTATTGAGAAATCATAATTTATTAATTAGGAAAAAAAATTGAATATACTGTCAATTATTAGGCCCACAAGACAGGAGCATGGATACTGTATGCATACATAATAATAGCAAACTCCGGTATTCTAAAACCTGGAGAGATATATTTTTTTCTGTGGGACATTATAATGGTGTTAACATAAGTAGGAATGTAATTCTTGTAAAAATATTTACATTATTAAAAATCTGCTGAATTTCTATCACTAATATTACACTTCTCTGTCACATTATATTATTCTGTCACTCACATTACAATTCCATATCACTCACATTACAGTATTCTGTCACATTACAGTTCTCTGTCACTCACATTACAGTTCCCTGTCACATTACAGTTCTCTGTCACTCACATTACATTTCTCTGTCACTCACATTACAGTTCTCTGTCACTCACATTACAATATTCTGTCACTCACATTACAATATTCTATCACTCACATTATAATTTTTTGTCACATTAAAATTCTCTGTCACTCACATTACAGTTCCCTGTCACTCACATTACAGTATCCTGTCACTCACATTACAGTTCTCTGTCACTCACATTACAGTTCCCTGTCCCATTACAGTTCTCTGTCACTCACATTACATTTATCTGTCACTCACATTAAAGTTCTCTGTCACTCACATTACAATATTCTGTCACATTACAATATTCTATCACTCACATTATAATTTTTTGTCACATTAAAATTCTCTGTCACTCACATTACAGTTCCCTGTCACTCACATTACAGTATTCTGTCACTCACATTACATTTCCCTGTCACATTACAGTATTGTCACTCACATTACAGTATCCTGTCACTCACATTACATTTCCCTGTCACATTACAGTATTGTCACTCACATTATAGTACTCTGTCACTCACATTACATTTCCCTGTCACATTAGAGTATTGTCACTCACATTACAGTTCCCTGTCACATTACAGTATTGTCACTCACATTACAGTATTCTGTCACTCACATTACATTTCCCTGTCACATTACAGTATTGTCACTCACATTACAGTTCTCTGTCACTCACATTACATTTCCCTGTCACATTACAGTATTTTCACTCAATTACAGTATTCTGTCACTCACATTACATTTCCCTGTCACATTACTGTATTGTCACTAACATTACAGTATCCTGTCACTCACATTACATTTCCCTGTCACATTACTGTATTGTCACTCACATTACAGTATCCTGTCACTCACATTACATTTCCCTGTCACATTACAGTATTGTCACTCACATTACAGTAGTCTGTCACTCACATTACATTTCCCTGTCACATTACAGTATTGTCCTCTCACATTACAGTTCTCTGTCACTCACATTACAGTTCCCTGCCACATTACAGTATTGTCACTCACATTACAGTATTCTGTCACTCACATTACATTTCCCTGTCACATTACAGTATTGTCACTCACATTACATTTCCCTGTCACATTACAGTATTGTCACGAACATTACAGTATTCTGTCACTCACATTACATTTCCCTGTCACATTACAGTATTGTCACTCACATTACAGTATTCTGTCACTCACATTACATTTCCCTGTCACATTACAGTAAGTTTTTGTCACTCACATTACAGTATGCTGTCACTCACATTACATTTCCCTGTCACATTACAGTATTGTCACTCACATTACAGTATCCTGTTACTCACATTACATTTTCCTGTCACATTACAGTATTCTGTCACTCACATTACAGAATTGTCACTCACATTAGTTTCCTGTCACTCACATTACAGTATTGTCACAATACAGTTCTCTGTCACTCACATTACTTGTCCAGTATTACTTAGTGAAAAAATTATTTTGAACTATAAATAATTTATCCAAAGAAGACATTACAATATATTATTAATATATTATAAAGTGAAATGCCAAGAAAAAAGTCACACAATTTCTAATATTTAAAAAAGCAATGAAAAGAAACCGGTGTTGAGTGTTGAGTTCATTTTCATTATTTTTAATATGATTTAATATGATTTAGACTGTAAAAACAATTCATCATTAATATACAAAATGCTAACGTGGCTAAGAATATATGATTTGATGTGGAGTGACATCTTTCGAGCATTGAGCAAGTTGCTGGGCACCCGGTGCCATTATTCCCACACACGTCTCTGTTCTTGACACGTCTCATCAATATGAAACCCCGATGTTCGTGCACTTGTTTACCTGGCCGGCCTTCACAGTTGATCACACGGCCAGCTAAACAAGCCGGATAATCTCAAAATTCATGCTCCCCTGCGTAACAATGCCCAGCCACACAATGCCCGACTAATGACCTCTACGTGTCATTCCAAGTCTGCATTATCACTTTATTGGTTTAGCTTTGTGAGGATGGGCTGCAGCTCTTGTTTGTATTTGCACTGGCAGACGGCGAGAACAAATGATTTTGCAGAAACCCACTGAATTCTGCCAATATATGCCTCCGTGGTGTACTGAACACATGAAGTTAAGTGAAATCTTGTGTTGCCTTGCATGGAGGTTCGATATGCGGACTATAAGCATCGGAAGCTAAAAAAGAGTATATTTAAAAATGCTAATACCACAGTCTAGTATATATAGTCACGAAGCGCAATACGTATTAAATATGCATCCATAGATAGTTGCTAACCACTAGGATCGCTACTATCGCCTCATTACTAGGGACCGGATTTTTATGTAATATCAAGATGTGAAATATGTACATGTTTATGTAAGAAAAATAAGCTGAATATGTACCAAAATATGTAAAATCATGAAAATATTTAATATCAATATCTGGCAGGTATAGGATAGGTAAGACACTCCAGTTGTGATTTCATAGAGCACGTCCATCGCAGTCCTTGATTTTATTTTTGTCGTTAGGGTTGAAGATACAGGGGCCATTTTAGTTAGTTAAAAGCAGTAGATAAACTCACTTGCACTTTATACTGTAAGTACTAAAACTAGAGAACTGAGTGAAATGAATGACACAATAGTACTGCAAGCACTGTTTCGCTTTACTGGATTAGAAGAAAATAAGAGGAGATGTGGGACACATGCATTTTAGCTGCTCCCTGTAAGAAACAAAGTACTGTACCTACTAAAACCTCAAACTATAGGCATTTACAAACTGTTGTTTGAAAAATGACATTCCTGTCTCATTCAGAAGGGTAGGATTATTCCAGCCGAGAACCATACTTTCTAATAGCTCGGGAAATTCCATTTTCGTATAGGTCTACTAAATCTAAAGTAAAGAGGTCAAGCAATAACCTGAAAAGCTATTTATTTTAATATTTCAACATCTTTCCAGTTTGTTTCTTTACTCCAGATTCTTTTCAAAAGTCAGCTATTTTATTGCGGCTCATGTCAGACTTGACACGGGTTTTCCCTGGAAGAATTAGGAAGAGGGTGGGTAAGGTTGAAAATTGCATGGGAAAGGCTTATTAAGACTGTGCAGAACAATTATTATAGTTCGAAACAAATCATGTCGTCCTCGTCGCATTCCACCACACGAAGGCAACGTTACTTTCTGAATGATTTTTACAATACAAGGTAGTTGTATGAGAAAGGTTGTCTTTTATTCACTCATATTTAAAATGGGCGGTATGGGGTGAGTGCCTCTATTACTTCCTGGAGCTAAGGACATTATGTTTGGTCCCGAAATATGTCCTTTCTTGGGTAGGTAAAAAGGCTTTTTAAATCTGTGTATTTCAAATTGTAAACTTTCCCAGCAGAAGTTTTTTCCCCCCTTTTAGAGAAGTAAAAATGAATAAAACCTCTAAATATGTAGATTTATGTAATACCAAGCCATAATATGTAATGAGGGGTAAATACGTAAAAATATGTAGCTAGTATCAAATTTTGATATATTAATGATAATTACACACTCGGGAGGAAATTAAATGCGGAATAAATATGGGAAATGCGTGTTATTATTCGGTTGAGAAGCTCTTATCATCCAGTCTGCTGTCCAAAAATCTGAAAGTTAGAATTTATAAAACCGTAATATTACCGGTTGTTCTGTATGGTTGTGAAACTTGGACTCTCACTCTGAGAGAGGAACATAGGTTCAGGGTGTTTGAGAATAAGGTGCTTAGGAAAATATTTGGGGCTAAGCGGGATGAAGTTACAGGAGAATGGAGAAAGTTACACAACACAGAACTGCACGTATTGTGTTCTTCACCTGACATAATTAGGAACATTAAATCCAGACGTTTGAGATGGGCAGGGCATGTAGCACGTATGGGCGAATCCAGAAATGCATATAGAGTGTTAGTTGGGAGACCGGAGGGAAAAGACCTTTAGGGAGGCCGAGACGTAGATGGGAGGATAATATTAAAATGGATTTGAGGGAGGTGGGGTATGATGATAGAGACTGGATTAATCTTGCACAGGATAGGGACCGCTGGCGGGCTTATGTGAGGGCGGCAATGAACCTTCGGGTTCCTTAAAAGCCATTTGTAAGTAAGTATTTGTAAGTAATGATAATTACAAGATTCGCAAAGATTTGTTATTTATATACGGTTAGGTTGGAAGAAATATAATATGTAATTACCAGGGAAAGGATTTATATGTAAATACATATTTACTTATAAAGCTAATATAATTTATATTTTGCATTATCTTTATGTTTCACAATGTGTAGGGTTGAAAAATCCTACTTTTATTTTCCATATTTTTCCATATTTTAGAGTTTAGTACATATTTTCGTTAATTTCCATATATTTTCCATATTTCATATAAAACAGTCCATATTATATTAGGTTTAACAATAAAACAAAACAAAATTCCATTAACTTTTAAAAATACATTTCAACAATAGAGATTTAAACACATGTTCAGTAATCCCTTTAACATCAGAGTTATTTGAAAATTAGCAGTCCTATCAACAATGGGAAAGTAAGTTACAAAACTGTATTAATTTAATTTAAAATTTTTAACAGACTTCAGTTGTGCAGCTCAACAGTTAAATGCCAGTCAGAGTACACATAGGTTCAGTTTTGTAAATCATACTATAAAGACGGTAAATATGCCAAAAGTACGTCATTCAGTCAATTTAAAATCAAAACTAACAAGTTACATTTCAGAATTTAAAGAAGATGGTTTATCAACTGACAATAAAATATTATTTTGTAATTTGTGTCAGTGTGCAGTATCATCTACACAAAAGTTCCTGGTGCAACAACACATTACAACTAGTAAACATCAGGCCAACAAACAACTAAATTCCAAGCAGAGACAATTGTTTTTAACACAACCAACAACATCGAATGTAAGATCTGAGTTTAACATCGACCTGTGCCGTTCTCTCATCTCTGCTGATATTCCTCTCTACAAACTAAAGAATAAGGTCTTCAGGGAATTCCTTGAAAAATATACTCAACATACAATCCCGGATGAGTCAACACTTAGGAAGACGTATGCTCCATCCATCTACGATGAGACAATACAGAAGATAAGAGATGAAATTAAAGATAGTTCAATTTGGGTTTCCATTGATGAGACTCCCGACAAAGAAGGTAGACTTGTTGGTAATGTAGTTATCGGTTTGTTAAGTGAACAATATTCTGAACGAATTCTTTTACATTGTGATGTTCTAGAAAAGTGCAATAACAAAACTATAGTTAAACTGTTCAACGAAGCTATGGGTATCCTGTGGCCAAAGGGTATTATGTACGATAATGTGTTATTCTTTATTAGCGATGCTGCCCCTTATATGGTCAAAGCTGGACAAGCATTATCTGTTGTATATCCTAAATTGACTCATTTTACTTGTGTGGCGCATGCATTTCATCGTGTGGCAGAAGTGGTCAGAGACAATTTCCTAAAGTAGATTTGTTGATTTCATCAGTGAAAAAGTATTTCTCAAAGCTCCCAGTAGAGTTAACGTGTTGAAAGAAATGTACCCTGAAATTCCATTGCCACCAAAGCCAATTTTAACTAGATGGGGTACATGGCTAGAAGCAGTTGAATATTATGCCGAACATATAGACTCTATTAACAATGTTCTCCTTGCATTGGACTCTGAAGATGCAGTCTCAATTGATACTGCGAAAACAGTTACCTGTGACATAAGTGTGAAGAATGACTTAGCTCACATTCAGCATACATTTTCATGCATCATAAAAACGCTCAAAAGTCTCCAAAATAGGCACCTTTCACTATCTGAAAGTTTTGAAATTATAAATAGTACTGTGGAACAACTGAATCGTGGTAGAGGTAAAGTTGCAGATGCAGTAAGAGCTAAGGTGGACACTGTACTTTCAAAAACCCTGGATATGAAGAACTACAAAAGGTTGTTGCTGTGATGAGTGGTGAATCAACAGTGAAGATTAACTTGGACTTATCCCCAGCAGACATTGTGAAATTGAATTATGTACCAGTTACTTCTTGTGACGTCGAACGCTCTTTTAGTCAGTATAAATCTATCCTCAGAGACAATAGAAGAAGATTCACTTTTCAGCACTTGAAAGAAATGTTTGTAACCTATTGTTATGGTAACAGACAATAAAAATTGTGTTTTGTTGAAACTACATTGGAAGATAAGGTACGTCCATTATATTTTTGTTTAGTTTGATTAAAATGTACCAATATTTAACGTACATAGTCATTTTTTTATAATTTTAAGTCCATATTTAATTCCATATTTTGGTAAAAATCCATATTTAATTCCATATTTTGGTAAAAATAACTACATATATATTTACATATTTCATATATTTTTAGTCCATATAAATCCGTTCCCTGGTAATTACATAAAAATCCGGTCCCTACTCATTACAGACAATGCGAAATAGTACCTGCACAGTCTATTGTTTCTAGTACCCTCATAAACTCAAGCTCCGTGACTGTATATACTATACTGTGCTAATACCTTGAAAAAAAATCAGGGAGGAAGCAAGAACGATCAGAAAAGAAAG
The DNA here is from genome assembly GCA_025594305.2 of Periplaneta americana. NCBI lineage: Eukaryota > Metazoa > Arthropoda > Insecta > Blattodea > Blattidae > Periplaneta > Periplaneta americana. Next base: position 12,195,729 of record JAJSOF020000035.1, read on the forward strand.
GAAGAAGCAAACAAACGAATGAAAATGTCAGGGAAGTAAAGAAAGAGATAACGAAGAGAAGTGGAGAGAAAGAGTTGAAACAGAAGATAAAGAAACATGGGGACAAAAATAATAAAAAAGGGGACTAAGTCAAGAAAATGAGATGTTGAATTAAGTGCCGTAAATAAATAAGCAGATAAACCCATTACCGGTAATAAATACATGAAAAAGTAAATAACGTGAAGTCGTTTACTATTATAGGCTATAGAGATTCATAGGGTAGCGAAATGATAAGGCTTCTATTATTGTGGAATCCTATGATCTTGCCGTCTTAACCTCGAAGGAAAGCTGCCTACACTGAGGCTGAGTCTACTCCTACAGCGCCACAGTGCGGTCGAAAAGACTACGTCTATTGTAAGAGAGATTCATGGCCACATAGGGAATAGAACCCGAGACTTTCAGTTTAAGCATAGTGCCTTAACAATTGCTACCTTATACCTCCAAGCAAATAAATGAAATAGAATGGAATGAATGAATGAATGAATGAATGAATGAATGAATGAATGAATGAATGAATGAATGAATGAATGAGTGGGTGAATAAGTGAATAAATAAGTAAATAAATAAATAGAAAGATGGAAGGATGGATGGATGGATGCCTGGATGCCTGGATGCCTGGATGGATGGATGGATGCCTGGATGCCTGGATGGATGGATGGATGGATGGATGGATGGATGCCTGGATGGATGGATGGATGCCTGGATGGATGGATGGATGGATGGATGGATGGATGGATGCCTGGATGGATGGATGGATGGATGGCTGGATAGATGCATAGATAGATAGATAGATAGATAGATAGATAGATAGATAGATAGATAGATAGATAGATAGATAGATAGATAGATAGATAGATAGATAGATAGATAGATAGATAGATAGATAGATAGATAGATAGGCAAGAAGGCAGACAGGTAGATACTCGTAAATAGATAGTGAGACGAAGTGAATAAATAAATAAATAAATAAATAAATAAATAAATAAATAAATAAATAAATAAATAAATAAATAAATAAATAAATAAATAAATAAATAAATAAATCAGTACATACATAGATAGATGAATGAGTAAATAAATAAATTAGTGAATGAGTATGTGAATGAACAAATGAATTAATGAATATGTGAATAAATAAATAAATAAATGAATAAAAGAATGAATGAGGGAATAAATAAATACATAAATTACAGAAAATGTGAATGAATATATGAATGAATGAATAAATGAGTAAATAAATGAATGAATAAATAAATAAATGAAAATTAATATGTGAATGAATAAATGAATAAATACATATGTGAATAAATAAATGAATGAATGAAAAATAAAAGAATGAATGAGTGAATAAATAAATAAACAAATAAATAAATGAATGAATGAATGATTAAATAAATAAATGAATGAATGAAATGAATTTGTGAATGAATAAATGAATTAATATTTGTGTGAATAAATGAATTAATGAATAAATAAATAAATGAATGAATAAATAAATAGATAAATTATTCAATGAAATAATACATAAACGAGTGAGCGAATGAATGAATATTTGTATGAATGAATTAATGAATATGTGAATAAATTAATTAATAAGTAAATGAATGAATGAATAAATGAATGAATGAATGAGTGAATAAATAAATACCTAAATTCTTGAATAAATTAATGAATAAAATATATATGAGTGAATGAATGAATATTTGAATGATGAATTAAGTAATGAATATATGAATAAATAGACGAATGAATTAATGAATGAGTGAATAAATAAATACATAAATTATTGAATAAATGAATGAATAAATAAATATTTACATAAATAAGTAAATAAATATACAGTATATAAATGAATGAATGAATGAATGAATGAATGAATGAATGAATGAATGAATGAATGAATGAATAGAAACTGGAAAGATAGACAAAGAAGAGGAAAGGAGACAGAGTAAAGGAGAAGTGGAATTGAGGAAGAAGGAAAATAAAGACTAAGAAGGAACGTCGGAATAGATGCAAAAGAAGGAAGAAATGGCGATAGAAGTGATGTAAACGAAGAAAGAGACAGCGAGAGAAGCAGAGGTTTAAAGAAAGAGGGAACCAAATAAGATGCAAAGTGAGAGAGAGAATGAGAGAGAGAGAGTGTGTGTGTGAGAGAGTGAGAGATGGAGAAAGAGAGAGATTGTGAAGATAACGTGTGAGTGAAAGTGTAATAGAAAGAAAAGAAGAGGAAAAGGAAGATAGAAGATGTACAGAATTTAAATAGAGGGGAAGATAGAGACTATGATGGATAGGATGAAAAACGGAAGGAATAAAATAAAATATAATACAGTACTAATAATTGCGTTCAAAAATTCTACTTAATGTGTGAGGACAGGAAAGATTACAGACGTTGTAGTTAAATATTTTCCTTTTATTGACATTATTTACTTATTGGTAAGAGACAGAGTTAGTTTTGTGTGGAAACGAGCTCATGGATTCGATTACCATCTTTGATATGGAGTCCCATTATAAACTGTTCATAACGGAATTCAGGGTGTAGATTTTGGCCAAAGCCAGTGGACAAATTTATATCTATGCGTGTTAAAACTTGAGGAAAGTACATTCATGTCCCCAATTTTGAACAAAATGTGTAGTTTACCAAACTATAATTTATTACAATGTACTCGTGTTGAACTGCTGGTTCGCGGACTACGTTTTGAGCACCGCGAGTAGAGCGAAGTTCTTCTGGCTAACCTTTGGGTGAACTTTACGGCGGGCTGGAAATAACCTGACTTAACCTTGAGTTGTGACCCTCCAGCTTAAAGGAGGGCCATCCATCTTTATTTTGCAGCGGATTCTCCCTTCCCCCCTGGGATTTGGGCCCACAACTGCCGTGCGCCGCTCTCGTTGTAAATTACTTGCAACAGTCATAACAATTGTTGCCAAGGAGACGGCCGGCGAGACTCCACGCCAAACCCTTGCGTCTGCTTTTTATGCAGGATGGGACGGATGCTAATATTTTCCGTCACTTGTTTTAAAGCTTTCATAACATGGTCTGAAGCGAATTTTAAAATTGGAGTACACCAGAACTGAGTTCAGTGCACTTCAGCCTGGCCTCATTTAATGTTAATCTTTATTCGTCGGACGTATGTAATAAAATATAGACTCGAATATGTGTCCATTCACGTGTACTCATACTATTTACTACTGTCAGTACTGGTACCGGTAAAAAAGGTAAAGGTATCCCCGTAACATGCCATGAAGGCACTTGGGGGGCATGGAGGTAGAGCCCCATGCTTTCCATGACCTCGGCACTAGAATGAGGTGGTGTGGTCGGCACCACGCTCTGACCCGCTACCGCTAACATTATCACTGTTATTAACACAAATTACTTGATACTACTACTACTACTACTACTACTACTACTACTACTACTACTACTACTACTACTACTACTACTTACTTACTTACTTACTTATTTACTTACAAATGGCTTTTAAGGAACCCGAAGGTTCATTGCCGCCCTCACATAAGCCCGCCATCGGTCCCTATCCTGTGCAAGATTAATCCAGTCTCTATCATCATATCCCACCTCCCTCAAATCCATTTTAATATTATCCTCCCATCTACGTCTCGGCCACCCCAAAGGTCTTTTTCCCTCCGGTCTCCCAACTAACACTCTATATGCATTTCTGGATTCGCCCATACGTGCTACATGCCCTGCCCATCTCAAACGTCTGGATTTAATACTACTACTACTACTACAATTATATCACGATTATTATTATTATTATTATTATTATTATTATTATTATTATTATTATTATTATTGCTATTATTATTATTATTGTTATTAATGCAAACTAAATATGGGAAATACCTGCTATTATTCGGTTGAGAAGCTTTCGTCGCCTAGTCTCCTTTCAATAGAATAGAACCCGTGACTTTCAGCTTTAAGCATAACATCTTAACAATTTATTGCTACATTATATCTCCAAGTAAATGAATGAATGAAATAGAATGGAATGAATGAGTAAATAAATAAATAAATAAATAAAATAAATTTGATATTCATAGTAGAAAGTAAAAGATATTTTTTTAAATTGTTTTGTCAAAAATTTTCCTTTGTTTTCTAGAAGTAAAAAAAAATTAATTTTCTACTTACTTACTTAATTACTTGTTTTTAATGAATCCGGAGGTTCATTGCCACCCTCACATAAGCCCGCCATTGGTCCCTATCCTGAGCAAGATTAATCCAGTCTCTATCATCATATCCCACCTCGCTCAAATCCATTTTAATATTATCCTGCCATCTACGTCTCGGCCTCCCCAAGGGTATTTTTCCCTCCAGCCTCCAAACCAATACTCTCGTACTATGAATATAAAATTAAATTTTCTTCCCAGACAAAAGAAAAAAAAATGAAATAAAATAAAATAACACGTGGAATATGTAGAAGAAATTTGAAATATGTTACGCCATTATTTGATGAGTGGATACTACATATAAGTGAACATGTTTTAGCTTTTTGGCTGTGGATATTTTTACTTTTTAACAGAATCTATCAGCACAAAGTCAATGGAAATTTCAGGGTAGCTTAACTGAGGTTAGCTCTGTAGGCCTATGGCTAAAAACATTGAATAAGAGAGCTTTTAAAACTTCGTGAGTTACAGGTCAGAATGTAAGCAGATGTATGTTTATTTAAACTGACATTTCCCGGTTACCTAAGGCAGATCTGTCTTTACTTTTCGAGAACCTGGTACTTAAGGAATGAAACTGTCGAGTGCTTCACTTGCAGGTTGTGTTGAAATAAATGATAAATACAAGTTCCACATTAGAGTACCCCTGGATTAAACTGTAAACGAATGGATGGAAGTATAAAAAGAAAATAGTAATCCCCTGTAACAGCCTGTTTTAGCCCAGTCTTTGTCCGTAACAATTTTCTGTACACAATACAACGAAACGATAAAATGAAAACTTTAAAACTGAAGTAAGGGAAGGTGTAGAAGATCCTATTTTGTGTTGGTTTGAATTTCCGTTCTTCTTGCCCCTCTTTTTCTTTCATCTGTAGTGGAGGGAGGAAACATTGAAGGGCAGATAGTCCGCAGCTCTCTGCAAATATCCGACCCGCCTCGCCTTGTCTCTGCTTGACTCTTTAATCTCGGGTTTCCGCTGCCTGTTAATTTCCGGAAAACATTCCATTGTCTAGCACTAGAAAGCAGAGAATGATAGATGCTTCTACACAGTCTGGTGACCTAATATGCAGTTTTGAAATAAAGAAACCCAGCTCATTAGACTGCTCAATTTTTTTGTGTTTTTTCTTCATTATAAAAAAACAACTGAATTATTTATTGATTTTCTCCCTTTTAAGCCCACACCTGTGGAGTAACGGTTAGCGCGTCTGGCCACGAAACCAGGTGGCCCGGGTTCGATTCCCGGTCGGGGCATGTTACCTGGTTGAGGCTTTTTCCGGGGTTTTCCCTCAACCCAATATGAACAAATGCTGGGTAACTTTCGGTGCTGGACTCCGGACTCATTTCACCGGCATTATCACCTTCATCTCATTCAAACGCTAAGGGTCGAATTCATAGTCGTCACTTATAAAATGAGGAAACACTTAAGTAATGAGCATTTCCTTAGCACTTATTTTAGATCGTATTGCAGAGACGCTACTCATTCATATGCACTGAGCATTCCCTTGACATCGAAAGAATATGGCAACATGGCTAGACGTAAGCGCTTTCCTACATTCAATTATTTTCCAGCGTCTTCAAATTGTTAAATCAGCATTATTGTCATACACAAATACAGAAGTAAATATTATAGAGCTAAAAATTATACAAGATGTCCAGAAAGCATTTTACAGAAATATTATAATATCAATTTTTGTTTTCCACCTGTGCTTATCTTAATATTTGGATTTATATTAACGTTTTCGACACTCGGTGTGTGTCATCTTCAGATATGGGGTCTATGTCATTGTGTGTTGTGAAGACCTAGCTTCTTAATTATGTTGTGGGTTGTGAAGACCTAGCTTCTTAATTATGTTGTGGGTTGTTCACTTGTGTATGACCTTTCATGATTTCTTAATTTAGCTAAAATTACTACAAGCAGTGTGTGGTTGGTTGTTATGATTCTGTTAAATTCTATCTTTTGAAAATCCATATAGGACAATAATGGTTTTAACATAATTTTCTATTGTCCTATATGGGTTTTCAAAGATAGAATTTAATAGAATCATAACAACCAACCACACACTGCTTATAGTAATTTTAGCTAAATTAAGAAATCATGAAAGGTCATACACAAGTGAACAACCCACAACATAATTAAGAAGCTGTTCTTCACAACACACAATGACATAGACGCCATATCTGAAGATGACACACCCAGTGTCGAAAACGTTAATATAAATCCAAATATTAAGATAAGCACAGGTGGAAAACAAAATTGGTATTATAATACAGTGAGCTTATCGGCATCTCCAAAATGAAAATAATTTTACAGAAAAGAAAGAAGTGAGCTAAGATAACTAGTTATGAAATATGCAGATATCGTTGAAAGTAAAAAAAAAAAAGAAAAAAATATGATTGTTCTCTCCAAAAGGAGAAATTGACATGGAAAAAATTGCAGTTGAGTTTAATGCAAACTCGAAATTATTCCTGTAAGTAAATCATTTTAATTTATTTTTCAGTTATTTTTATGGTAAAGGAAGTGGAAGTAATATAATTACGCAAATTTTAACAGCTTATTCCTTGGGTAGAATACAAACAAAAATGCAAGTAGCACTTATTTGGGACGTGAATACTTTTCGAAAAAAAAATGACACTTAAATCTACCTGAAATGCTGCTGTATCATAAAATCTCAAAACAACCAGTACTTTCAGCAGTGGCGAAATCGGTAAGACTCATGGTTGTATTGTGAATTAAAATGAGAGACACCAGAATATTCACAACAGTGTTCTTGTCGAAACGGTATCGCCTCTTAAATTGTTGATCATTATACATCTCTAAAGATTTTCCATATCTCTGATATATCTTTTGCTTGTCGAAACTCATTTTCATTACAGAACTCAATAAATTAAATTAAATCATAATCATCATCTATTGTATACCGAATCAGCTGTTTACAATGCCTGAGGAAACACTTGAGTAAGCTGACAAGCTACCTTATTTGAATAAGTGTTCACTTCAGTGGGATTTATGAATTGGAAATTATTATAAGCAACTGCTTAAGTGTTTCCTTACGATAAGTGTTGACTATGAATTCGGCCTAAGTAACCTAAGATGTTGATAAAGCGTCGCAAAATAACCTACTAAAAATTCTTCCTTTTAAACAAAATGATATTGTGTTTAGAAATGCTAAAGTATGTTTATAAATTTACAATCAGATCTCATGCTTAACTGGGGGAGGTGTGACTACATAAATTCTTGTAACAAAGACAGCAGAGCAGGTTTAGCGTGGCTAAGATTGGGGGCGTGGAAGGGTAATCAAATTGTCAACGAAGAAGGAGAGCGCCTTTGTCCGCTTTGCAAAGAAAAGGATCCCTATAAGCATATTTTATTACTGTGTGTCGAATTGGAACATGTACGGAGAAAATATTTACCACCCTCGATGCTAAGTCAGAATAGGAGTTTGCTTGCATGTCTTGACCTCATGGGGGAATAGAGAATGGGAACAAAATACTGGATTGTTCCTCTCGAAGGCGAGAAAGATTAGAACTGCAGCTGTGGAAGTCTGCGACGCGAACTGAGGAAGGGATAATAGTATCCACCCAACTGTACACTTTTATGTCTTTTAGGTTAGGTTATTATATAATATTGTGACGGCCACGCGAGATTCGAGCTCACGACCGATGGAGGAAGGGCTAAGTCGGCCGTGTTTTGGGCGGTTGCGCGCGCATCTGCTTCCTGGGGCATGTGCTATGGCGGGGAGAATAAAGGGGAGAGAGCGACTGCGGCAGAAAGGAGAGAAATCCAGATTATTTGAGAGTGGAACCTTCCGGAAATTTCCCGCAACTATGGTATGGTTATAAATTACGACACGCGGGTGAACTTGAGCAGTTTTTAGCAGTCAGTCGGTAAGTCAGTGTTGTTACAGTCAGTGGACAGCAAGGCAGCCAGTCTTGTGTACCGGAGTTCGATTTGAGAGTGTCCGCTACTGTGTGAGCATCCGAAGACCTGAGTTCGAGTGCAGTGGACCGCAGTTGGAGGGACCTGAGTTCAAAGTTCAGTGGACTGTCTCTAAGGTCTGGGGTTCGAGATACTGTGAACTCGAGTGACTGAGCTAGAAGAACTAGCCAAGGCAAACGAACTGTGAACTGAGAACTGGCAGTTCTGATTTGTAAATAGTTCTTGTAAACATTAGTTAAGATTAACAGTTCATTGTTGTTCTCAATAATCCAAGTAAATTGTCATTGTCGTCTGTGGAGTGCAATAACGAATACTGTGTTGCTGTGTGGAGAGCAAATCCCATTGTTGACAGGAGTAGAATTAAATTGTAGAAAGTGATTATTATTGTTGGTTTAAGTAAAAGTTACATTGTTGAGTTGGAATAAATTTACAATATGTTTTATTGTGCCATTTACATTTTAATCTGTGTGTTCTTGTAGAGAGTAGTTGGATGTAATCATAGGTGGGGGACCTACAAAGGAGGACTTGTTTCGGGTACAAAGCACGTACGGTCAGAAGATCCGTGCATTGGATTTTAGACAAAATTACGATAATATAAAATTTGTATGTATAATATTACTCAATAAATCCAACTACATTTAAATTGGAATGAAAATTAATAATGTTAAACATTACGTTACGAAGCCTTCTCAATTGCCTTTAAACAAGCTAAAGAGCGGTTAGTAACTTACATGGCCACCAGAGCGCAGCTCGTTACTGTGAGAGTTTAGGTGTAATCGCGGTGTGAAATAGACACCGAAAGGCCTTGATTCACGACAGTCAGTTTGGTTTCGTTTTACTGAATTGACATGTTACTCATCATCATCATCTTCTTCAAGGTTTAGGCCTGGTGGCCTGTTCCTTCCTCTTGGGAAGTGTCCTCCCATCTATTGTGGAGTCTTCCGACATTCCTCCTTCCTTCCGGTCTGTAGTTCAGAATTTTTTTGGGGGAATCTGTCTTCATTCATCCTTAATATATGTTTTTTCCAGTTTTTCTTTTGTCTTGCTAATCTGTCGTTTAAGTTGAAAATTCCCAGTTCCGTCTGTGCTTCTTTTCTGGTCCAATAGAGTGTAACCTGCCACTGATATAAAAAAATTTCATATCTGCAGCCTCTATCCTTCTTTCTGATCAAGTCAATGACCAGTTTTCGCTGTCATTCATAAGAACAAGGACTGCCATTACTTTATAGAATTTTATTTGGGTCTCTTTTAGTGTTTTCCGGGATAAAGTTCTTTTTATTGTACCGCACATTCCTGGAATTTATTTTGTTGTTAACACCGTTATTTTCGCAATGGGATACGTTGCAACCCAAATAATTGAAACTACTCACCTGCTCAATTATTTCTGTGCGAGATCGTGCGTATTTGCTTATTTTCCGCACAGAACCAATACGCGGTCAGTGTCAAATACGACATTCAGTATTCCCAACGTAACACACATAACAATTTCCCTCTTCTTACCGCTTAAGAGCGACATTCATTTTACTGCTTAAGGCTTTTAACATATTATTTTTAGACACGTTTAACATAGTAATAATTATAAATTGAAACTTACCACTGCAATTTCACCTAAATTGCACTGTTAATTATTGTTTTTAAATATTTACAAAAATTAAGTAAAGTCTACTACTCCACGAAACTTATTACATTCCTGATACAAGTAACATTAAGGAAGCCGTGAAAAAATCAACGAGATTCCAGATGCCGATGTTATTACTGCAATATGTTATATAAATAATATTGTTAAATATTAAAATGAAAAATAAATCATTACATAACCTTACCGTTTGATTTTTTTATTTTATTGCGTTATTTTACGACGCTGTATCAACACCTAGGTTATTTAGCGTCTGAATGATATGAAGGTGATAATGCCTGTGAAATGAGTCCGGGGTCCAACACCGAAAGTTACCCAGCATTTGCTCGTATTGGGTTGAGGGAAAATCCCGGAAAAAACCTCAATCAGGTAACTTGCCCCGACCGGGATTCGAACCCGGGCCACCTGGTTTCGCAGCCAAACGCGCTGACCGTCACTCCACAGGTGTGGACCGTTTGTTTTAAGTTTGCATTTATAGACTGGGGAAAAAAAGACACGTATATCACGGCCTGCTGGAGTATAGTAAACACAAAAACATTTTATAGCAACAATATTGAAGAAAGATATTTTGATTTTCCGAAATTGCCGTCATTAAACAGAAACCAACATGGAGATTTCATTGCAACTAATTAGAAATTCGTCTTTCAGGTATGTAATAAACGATCTTGGAACAAAATAATGTACGATACACGAGCGGTATGTTTGTTTTCATGTTCTCGGAAATTAAAAAAGCTCAACTACGTTTCGCTTTTTCAATCTTTTCCTCGACCATGAAAACGTCAACATACCGCTCTTGTAACGTATATTACTATATCCTCTATTACTATTTTGGTCTTTAGATGCCTAGTCCCCAGAAAGCCCATTGCTTTAGTTTTTGTTAAAGATATTTTAAGATTACAATCTTTAATAACTTTTAATAACTTATTTGTTGTTATTTGCAGACCGTCCTCTGAATTACTGAAAATCACTTGATCATCGGCAAACAAAAGAATGTCTATGCTCTCTTTGTCGACTATAAAATGTTCTGTTAAAATACTTTGCCATTCTTCAATGACTGCGTCTATATATACATTAAAAGTTCCTGGTGACAATGGGCATCCCTGTTTCACTCTGGTTTATTGCCATCCTTTTGTTCGTAATTTCTTGTTCATTTTCTATACTCATATATGTTTTCCTATACAGACTCTGAATCACCTTAAGTATATGTTTTGGGTATCCTTTATTTTCCATTATATTCCATAGTTTATTTCTTATAACACTATCAAATGCCTTCTCATAATCTATGAATAGGATATATGTTGGCAGGTTGAATTCTCTTCTTTTTGTATCAGCTGTTACATGTTACTCCTATGTGTTAAAATTATCATTATGCTTAAGAGTAGAAGATAGTTAAATATGGTGAAAAACAGTTAAATTTTCAATTCCTCCCCTCTTTAAAGTACTCTCTGAAATGTGAAAAACACATTACTTAAAATTTACTTTACCCCCTTTTCACCTTATCAGCTGCTGTGACACCATTTTTAAAGCTCTGGTGTACAGGGATTTTTAATTAAACTTAATCTGATTGCAATTTGCAATAACTTCAATTTTTTTTTAAAGCTGTTCCCCTTTAAAATACCCTTTGATATGTGAAAAATAAAATAATTATATGAGATTTAAGACGCATTTATGACGATAATATGACACTACAGAGTGTGAAAATTATTAGAATAATCTTAATTTTATAGGTTTTTTAATAGTTCCTTCACAAATATTAATTGAATTGATGAATATTGGTATATATTACTATACTGAAGTAGGATATATTTACTACTAACAATGCCGGAAAGCATTGTTGTACATTGGTATTTTTCTTATTTTACAATTGAGGAGCGTTTTTTCAAAACTCGATAAATGCAAAATTTGAAAAATTGAGTTACACACACCATCCATATAACCTATATGACCTTCATGATCCCATACAATCATTTCTCTCTAAAGACGATATTTGCCTTACTTGTAAATAGGGAAACTATGAAGTTTTTTCAAAACTCGATAAATGATCAGGAATAGATAAAGCAGAAGTCGATAAATGCAGTAAGTAAGGAAGAAGTACTCAAGTACTTCAAATAACTGACGATGCAAGGGATTTCTACAAAGATGTGCTAGAAAGCAACTGAAAGTAAAAAAATAAAAGAAATAATGTTCAAATAAAATTTAATTTAGATTAGGTAAAAAAATGTTATACAGTTTAGCAACTTCATGATACATATTGTTTAGTTTAATGTATGCATTATTGTGTATCTAAAATAAATTATGTAACAAATATAACGAAAAAATGTTAAATTAAAATTAAATTACATAAAAATGTTATTCAGTTTACTTTATGTAATACATTGTTAGTTCAATGTATCCATTATTGTGTATCTAAAATAAATAATGTAAAAGTGTATGTCAAAATCAATAAATACTGGAATTTATGCAAAAAAAAAAAAAAAAATAGACAAAAGAAACAGGATTACATGAGCATCTTCCACTCACTACTTATCATTTATCGACTTTTGAAAAAACCTTCATAAATTGACATCTGATTTCAAATAGTAAACAATAGACTGTAACAATTTTAATTACGCCATCTTGTTCATTTATTCATTGAATTACATGTGCTGAAATACACAAATTTTTAAATAAATAATTTTGTCAAAAAACAAAAACGCATTTTCTGAAAAAAACTTGTTTTTGCATATATCGAGTTTTGAAAAACGCTCCTCAATTGTTATGGGAATTCAGAAATTATTATATTATGTTGACGGAATTGAAACATAAAAATTATATGCACAAAACAGATGTATACGTTCATTTGAATCTTCACAACAATGTAAACGCAAAGAACAATTTGTTTAAAGCATTTCTTAATTAATTTTTGATGTTTCCAATTCCGCCAACATAATATAATAATTTCTGAATTCCCATAACAATTGTAAAATAAGAAAAATACCAATGTACAACAATGCTTTCGGGCATTGTTAGTAGTAAATATATCCTACATCAGTATAGTAATATTATATACCAATATTCATCAATTCAATGAATATTTGTGAAGGAACTATTAAAAAACATTTAAAATTAAGATTATTCTAATAATTTTCACACCTCTGTATTTTAAAGCTGTGGTACACAGGGTTGTTAAACGACAATAAACATTGATTGTAAATACCCTAACTTTTAATTTCTGCTTTATTCCATACATAAAGTTTCATATCTTCGAATTTTTATATTCGCACACAACTTCTTTAGGGTGTCTGGAATATACATTTGTTATTTTGTTGCATTTGAAAAATATACCTCCATATTTATATAAAAGTATCTCTAAAATTCATTCTTAAGGGGACATTCCACTGAAAATGACAACTTTTTTTCGTTATAATTTTTTTTCAACCTTCGAAATGGATTCGGAACACCTCAAAATCTGTGCTTCAGTGGCTGGCCATGATAATATCTTTGAAAAATATTGGGGTGCAAGAGGTCAAATGACTTTGTCAAACGCCTGGCATTAGAAAACAACAACATTTTTTTCAATAAAATTTTTAAAGCATGTTTACTATGTAAACGACTAACAAAATCCAAATCCTGAACTCGTAAATATTTTTGGATTTTGATTTTTAATTTTTCTATTTATTTTTAGAAATATTTTGAAACGAAAGTTTTTAATAGAAGATCTCAATTTTTAAGCTTCCTTTTTGCTGGTTACATTCACAAGACGGATAAACATTTCTATGCATTCATTTTATATAATATCTCATTTATTCACTTTGAATTTAAATTTCTGAAATTTTGCTTGGAACTGTTCCAAAAAGTAACAGCACCTTGGAATACTACGTTCCAAAATAACAGTGTTGTTCTGAACTATTACGAGATACTTGCTGTTACAAAATATTCGTTTCGCTTTGGAACTACATTGCAGCGATATTTTACTACTTAATTAACTCATTATTCCCAGAACATGAATTTTACCAGCAATCGAAAAGTATTGGGAATAAATCTGAATAAGGAACAAAAAAAAAGTTTCCTTCCCTGGCAGGATTCGAACCACAAAAGTCTTAGTTACTAGTCTATCGTGCTCTGGAGTGAACAAGGCTATGAAATCAGTTACAAGGGTCGATCCGGTTTCTTTTGACACTATTGTACATATAATAATTATCGTGGCGCTTCTGATTCTTACAATTAAGTCACTTTTCACTATATTACAAATGATGGTATTAATTTCGGTAATTTCTAGGCCTCTTAGACATAGTATAGACATTTTTCTCCGTTCTATTCTTTTCTTAAAAAAAATAAAAGAAATAAGAAAGGAAACACAGGAGGGAAGCGAAGAAAGTAAAACACTCGGGAATTAGAACCGTGACGTCTAGAACGAGTGAAACAAGATTTATAGGTCTGGAGTGGAGTTTACTCGAGTCCTTTTTAAATTTGTATTGCGTGATTAAGTTGACTGACGTTTTGTAAGGAGGGAGCGAATCTGGCCTCGTGGCCACTAAATCAGTCGCTGTGGCAGGTTTTATTGAAACTTGGCAAATAAAAATAGACTGCATACTCCAACGCCTGGCACCATATTGACTCGAGTCCTGCATAACAACTCGCATTATTTCGGGAAGGCTAGAAAGAGACGGGCGGTGTAATAAAGACAAACAGGCACGAGAGGAGAGGAAACGTAGGTCAGAAGGAGAAGTGCACGAAGAAGTGTATGGACAGGGATAAAGAAGGTAGAATTAAGAAGAGTATTAAGAAATAAGGGTCTAGGGCAGCGGTGGCGAAAATGTAATCGTGCGCCGAGCCACTGTGTAACCTGCAACGATGAGCAAATGCTGGGTAACTTTCGGTGTTGAACCCCAGTCTCATTTCACCGGCATTATCACCTTCATCTCATTCAGACGCTAAATAACCTACGATGTTGATAAAGCGTCATAAAATAACCAACTAAAATAAATAACCTGCAACGTGCATAGCACCTATGGAGGGAGGCGGACATCCGAAGGGGAAGTGAAGCAACTGTCTGACTTATTAACGGATTTTCATTTTCCTTACGTCAAGCACTTAAGTATAATTTTATACAGTACAAGGCTACAAACTAATGTTTAGTACGTATAACGAAGAAAGAAATGAACAATAAATGAACAATAGACTATCACAACCTAAAATTAACTGTCTTCAGAATGTCTCTGCGACAGAGTTTCAAAATCAGGAATTATGTCACTTACTGCCAGTCATAGTTGATCACGAAGGTATTTGTCTGTCAGTCGTGATCTAAATTTGGTTTTTAATATTTTAATTGTTGAAAATAATTTTTCACAAGCGTAAGTTGTAGCGAACATGGCTTCAACAGAGCAAGCGAAAAAACGAAGCTTCGGATATTTATTTTTTGGCAAAGATTTGAAAGTTCAACATTTGTCAAGTCCTTACATCTAGCTTTCATTTGATATCACATAGTAAATCAGTGAGTTCAAATTGAAGAGCTAACCGCATTATTCGTACATCTGCTGAAAAAGGGTCGACGTACAGAGATGATGATGATGATGATGATGATGATGATGATGACGACAACAATAACACTTAACCTTTTAATGTTTCATCAGTAACATGTAATATAATGCCGTTTTATGTTATACAACCGTTTTCCTCTTAATACTGGTGAACAAATCATACATTTAATATTCTCATCATATTGACAGCAAAAAAATGTGTTCTCCCATCCTACTTGGAACTTTCGTACATGATTTCGAGAGAGACATATGCCACTCGCAGGTCAGAGACAAATACAAATGGAACGGAGTTTGACTCCAGTGAGTGAGAGGGTGGGGGTGGGCGAAATGCACAGCTATCACTCCGAGCCACAATGTCTCGCGAGTCACGTTCTCGCCACGGCTGATCTAGGGCATTTCATAACCGGAAATTTCGTCACCGCTGTAGTTTGTCACCTACTGTATTTTTCGTCATTAGTTTTTTGTCATCAAATACATTTTGACATCATGTTTTTGTCAGTGAGGAGATTTTGTCACAGAACATATTTCGTCATCATATACATTTTATCATCATTTTCTTTTATACTGATGCGATTTTGTCACCAAAATAATTCAGAAAGTTACATGTAGGCTGTTTTTATTACAAGTCCAAAACTATCACTGTATAATTATTTTAATGCTCTGTATTAACATGGCTTTTGAATTGCATACATTCTCCCTTTTTTATGGAGTTTCAACCAAAATTCCCACAGAAATTGCGCTTTTTAGGTTCTTTTATAATGGTTTTCTTATCTGAGGAAATAGTCATCAGTGAACTACAAATGTCACGCTGATCACACCTCCATACAATCCCGGTTTTTGTAACTTTGTGCTTTGTATACATATGTTCATTATAGATTACTTCTGCAGTGCTTGGAAAAAGTGACATAAGTCAGTTTCCACAAACTTTTTTGATAATTTATTGACAACTTACGGAACATCTGCTCGCTTGGAAAGATAGACATACGTATTTCTCCCATTGCAATAATTCATACAGAAAAAAAATCAAATCTACATAAACCAGTGTAAGTTGTGAATAAATTATCAAAAAAGGTTTGTGGAAACTGACTTATGTCACTTTTCCCTGGTACTGCAGAATTTATCTCTTGCTCTATTACTTTTATGAATCGAAATAATTCCGCCGTACATTAACTTGAAAATTTTGAAACCAATCAACCCTGTAACTTGAAGGTTTTGGATCCAAACAATCAATATAAACACAATGAATCCTGTAACTTGAAGGTTTTGGATCCAAACAATCAATATAAACACAATGAATCCTGTAACTTGAAGGTTTCGAAACCAAAAAACAATATAAACACAATGAATCCTGTAACTTGAAGGTTTTGGATCCAAACAATCAATATAAACACAATGAATCCTGTAACTTGAAGGTTTTGGATCCAAACAATCAATATAAACAATAAATCCTGTAACTTGAAGGTTTGAAACCAAAAATCAATATAAACACAATGAATCCTGTAACTTGAAGGTTTTGGATCCAAAAAATCAATATAAACACAATGAATCCTGTAACTTGAAGGTTTTGGAACCAAAAAATCAATATAAACACAATGAATCCTGTAACTTGAAGGTTTTGGATCCAAACAATCAATATAAACAATGAATCCTGTAACTTGAAGGTTTTGGACCAAAAATCAATATAAACACAATGAATCCTGTAACTTGAAGGTTTTGGATCCAAACAATCAATATAAACAATGAATCCTGTAACTTGAAGGTTTTGAAACCAAAAAATCAATATAAACACAATGAATCCTGTAACTTGAAGGTTTTGGATCCAAACAATCAATATAAACAATGAATCCTGTAACTTGAAGGTTTCGAAACCAAAAATCAATATAAACACAATGAATCCTGTAACTTGAAGGTTTGGAAACCAAAAATCAATATAAACACAATGAATCCTGTAACTTGAAGGTTTTGGAACCAAAAATCAATATAAACAAATGAATCCTGTAACTTGAAGGTTTTGAAACCAAAAAAATCAATATAAACACAATGAATCCTGTAACTTGAAGGTTTTGGATCCAAACAATCAATATAAACAATGAATCCTGTAACTTGAAGGTTTCGAAACCAAAAAAACAATATAAACACAATGAATCCTGTAACTTGAAGGTTTTGGATCCAAACAATCAATATAAACACAATGAATCCTGTAACTTGAAGGTTTTGGATCCAAACAATCAATATAAACAATAAATCCTGTAACTTGAAGGTTTCGAAACCAAAAATCAATATAAACACAATGAATCCTGTAACTTGAAGGTTTTGGATCCAAAAATCAATATAAACACAATGAATCCTGTAACTTGAAGGTTTTGGATCCAAACAATCAATATAAACACAATGAATCCTGTAACTTGAAGGTTTTGGATCCAAACAATCAATATAAACAATGAATCCTGTAACTTGAAGGTTTCAAACCAAAAAATCAATATAAACACAATGAATCCTGTAATTGAAGGTTTTGGATCCAAACAATCAATATAAACAATGAATCCTGTAACTTGAAGGTTTGAAACCAAAAAATCAATATAAACACAATGAATCCTGTAACTTTAAGGTTTTGGATCCAAACAATCAATATAAACAATGAATCCTGTAACTTGAAGGTTTCGAAACCAAAAATCAATATAAACACAATGAATCCTGTAACTTGAAGGTTTAAACCAAAAATCAATATAAACACAATGAATCCTTGAGAAACCTGAAGGTTTCGAAACCAAAAAATCAATATAAACAATGAATCCTGTAACTTGAAGGTTTCGAAACCAAAAATCAATATAAACACAATGAATCCTGTAACTATGAAGGTTTGGATCCAAACAATCAATATAAACAATGAATCCTGTAACTGAAGGTTTCGAAACCAAAAATCAATATAAACAATGAATCCTGTAACTTGAAGGTTTCGAAACCAAAAATCAATATAAACACAATGAATCCTGTAACTTGAAGGTTTTGGATCCAAACAATCAATATGAACAATGAATCCTGTAACTTGAAGGTTTCGAAACCAAAAATCAATATAAACACAATGAATTCTGTAACTTGAAGGTTTCGAAACGAAAAATCAATATAAACACAATGAATCCTGTAACTTGAAAGTTTCCAAACCAAAATATCAATATAAACACAATGAATCCTGTAACTTGAAGGTTTTGAATCCAAAAATCAATATAAACACAATGAATCCTATAACTTGAAGGTTTTGGATCCAAAAAATCAATATAAATACAATGAATCCTGTAACTTGAAGGTTTTGGACCCAAAATCAATATAAACACAATGAATCCTGTAACTTGAAGGTTTTGGATCCAAAATCAATATAAACACAATGAATCCTGTAACTTGAAGGTTTTGGACCCAAAAATTAATATAAACACAATGAATCCTGTAACTTGAAGGTTTTGGATCCAAAAATCAATATAAACACAATGAATCCTGTAACTTGAAGTTTTGGACCCAAAAATTAATATAAATACAATGAATCCTGTAACTTGAAGGTGTTGGACCTAAAAATTAATATAAACACAATGAATCCTGTAACTTCAAGGTTTTGGATCCAAAAATCAATATAAACACAATGAATCCTGTAACTTGAATGTTTTGGACCCAAAAATTAATATAAATACAATGAATCCTGTAACTTGAAGGTTTTGGATCCAAAAAATCAATATAAACACAATGAATCCTGTAACTTGAAGGTTTTGGATCCAAAAAAATCAATATAAACACAATGAATCCTGTAACTTGAAGGTTTTGGATCCAGAAAAATCAATATAAACACAATGAATCCTGTAACTTGAAGGTTTCGAAACCAAAAAATCAATATAAACACAATGAATCCTGTAACTTGAAGGTTTTGGATCCAAAAAATCAATATAAACACAATGAATCCTGTAACTTGAAGGTTTTGGATCCAAAAAATCAATATAAACACAATGAATCCTGTAACTTGAAGGTTTTGGATCCAAAAAATCAATATAAACACAATGAATCCTGTAACTTGAAGGTTTTGGACCCAAAAAATTAATATAAATACAATTAATCCTGTAATTTGAAGGTTTTGGATCCAAAAAATCAATATAAACACAATGAATGCTGTTAATTTGAAGATTTCGAAACCAAAAAATGAATGTATCCTGGAAACGAAATGAACAATAAAATAGGAGGTTTTATATTACGTATCATTTTACATAATAATAATAATAATAATAATAATAATAATAATAATAATAATATATTTATTTATTTATTTATTTATTTATTTATTTATTTATTTATTTATTTATTTATTTATTTATTTATTTAATCTAGCAGAGCTAAGGCCAATAGGTCTTCTCTTTCGCCCAGCCAGACTCTAATTCTAATTGAATACAATTGGTTACATAGTTATTACATTAATATCTAGACCATAAAACAACATGAAAGTAAATAATGAAAGTTGGATAAGTAATGTTAGAGTGACAATAATAAACATTGGTAAGAAATAATGATGATGATGATGATAATGAGAATTTAAATATTTATTCTGTGATATACATAACCATTAAACATTGAGAAACCTGAAAGAGTTATTATTGTTAACAAGAATTGTTAGAAAAATATTTCGTTAGCCTATTCTTAAATTGGTTTGATGTCTGACAGTCCCTGACATTACTCGGTAGGGAATTCCAAAGCCGAGGAACAGCCACAGTGAAAGAAGATGAATATGAGGATGTTCGGTGTCAAGGGTGTTAGGTATCAAGGGAAGGAATACGAAGGGGGGGAGGAATTGTAGTGGCGAATAGTGATGAGGAAATTAAATTGGTGACAAAAGTGATTTGGTGAAAAAATATTAAAATACGTTATTTTATGCGCATTCTAAACATTGAAATTCTTTACTAGTAGGCCCTTCAAGATTTATTGTTAGCAGAGTGCTAACTCTTTTTACTGAAAGGCGGTTTCTAATTCCAGTTTTTACAAGATTCATGCAACTTAATCCTCGCTCACAATTCACAGTATGCGATGGAATTATATAAATCAATTAGAAGAAATTGTTCACTTAACTTACATGAAGTGCACCAACTCTTTGAAATCAATTCCTGAACATCTTTGCTCAATACCTTTTTGAACATTGCCCATGCCATTAGCATTTCACTTAAATTCAGATTAGTTCAAACATATCTCTGATATTTTCTCCATTACCGTCTTCGTTTCTGAAATCCAATGTGGTTGTCGCATTTTTGCTTATTTACTTTCAAAGGTTGTTGCATTTTTAGAAGTCGAGTAGCAAAATGCCACAAATTCATTCATTCATTCATATTTTTACATACAAGAACAACCTAGTTTTAATTAAATGGGTCTGTTATTTATTTGCAGTCTTAGAAATACAACACAAAACATTCGACGATCAGTAGGTACGGTAGTTATGGAAACAGAACAGAATCCGTCAGCTTTCAGCTGTTAGCCCTGGTATTTTAATTAAATTACTTTTATGCTCGACCATGCCGAAATGTAGTAATTATACACCTGGTAGAAGCCCTTTAATGGACCTCATTAAAGTACACCTATTCATTAAATTTCAGGTGTTCCACCAATCAGACAATACCATTGTAGCAATATGAAAGCGCAAGTATCGATTATTCTCGGATATGCAATCGAAAGACAACAATAAATCACGTATATTTGAAATAAAGTCAGTTCTGTTACTATAATAATTAGCGTTAATTGTAAATAATATTCAAATAAATTCAATTTGTCATTTAGTTTTTCAATGTCTAATTCAATTTCAAGGTTATATCAAGATTAATATTTATTTTACTCTCTAGATTATATCAAGGTCAATGTCGACATTTGTTTCTCGGAAAAAATCAATACTTCCGAGTCTGCGCACATCTCACAATTTACGAGGTATTGCACAAGGTCAGTTCCGCTCCTCGGTCAGATAAGAATAAAATGACTACTTGTGAATAATTTCAAGTTAGAAATATGGTCGAGCATAAAAGTAGTATGAAACTTGACTATAATGGCAATTAAGACGCTCGTATGAAATTTATGAAACTCACTTGCGCTCGTTTCATAAACTTACTCGCGTCTTAATTATTACCATTAGAGACTCGTTGCATAATGTACTATTAATACATTTATTGAGGCTTTATATATGAAGATGGTGTAAGAATCATGTATAAAACTGCAGGCTGAAGTAATTTTCATCACTTTGTTCGTAACACAGTAATTAACAGCTATAGTACATTTCATTTATCCGATTATTTTTACATATTCATAATACAAAAAGGAATGATCTTCCCAGAATTCTACAGTACACTTAATTGAATAATGAACCTTATCTGCCTTATCTTTCTGAAAAGTACAAAGTCCTCTTAAACAATGGTCTGTCATTGGTTTGCTATTTGGCAGTAGAGGTTCTATTTCCAAATTCACATGGAATTATCTTAAGAAACTTCACATTCCCTTTGATTATGTAATGTCTGTCCTTACAAATATTATCAAGGTTTCTCTTCAAATACTGCATCATCATCTCTATTTCAATTAATCCATTTATTTTGCGTTAAACAATCAACTTTCTTTTTTTTTTTTTTCTTTAATGTATCACATCACATTATATTGTACATGTTTATTGTATTCAGGACCCTTGTGGTCACTCAAATTCTTTGAGCTGATGTCTATAATTTAGAATTTATATAAACAAGAATTCTTAATTCATTCTAGGAAGCCTTGTTTGTTCTCTGTATAAAATGAAACATAACATAAAAAGGCAAATCATAAAACAACGGAATTATACTGTCATTATCTGATTCAGTTTTACGAACTCTGTCACCTGTGTAATTTATGCGAGCGTTTTTTTATAACATTACAGGTGATATTTGACATTCACTTCTCATAACTCACGTTGTGTGATAACCAGAAAATCTATGAATATGAGTAATGAACCATACAACGCCCCAAGCGGTATTACACAAATGACATCTTTACGATCTTCGTCTCGTGTGATTGCTGATTACAGAATTAGACGTCACTTTTTTGTTATTTGCGGGATGGACGAACTAGTTTATGGAACACTGAAACATTTACCGAATATAGGTAATGGTATAATAAAACATTAAAGAAGGAAATAATATAGGATAGAAAGCAAAGAAATAAATAAAAGATAAAAAAACGCGGCATTATAACACAAAATAAAAGTAAAAATATGAGTGTCACGGGTGACGTATTTTTCTTCTTTCATATTACAAACGATTTTACCATTTGTAATTTATTTTTACTAAACGTTAGACAGAAGAATGCGAATTCGATTATGCGCAATGTTTAAAACATACAGAGGTGAGCCTGCCTGGAGAGAAATAAAAAATAGGTTGCAGCCGCCAAATTACTCTTCAAGGAACGACCACTCATATAAATTTAGGGAAAGAAGACAGAGGACGGACACTGGAAAGTTTTCTTTTCTCAATCGTACTATCAGGGACTGGAATGCTTTACCTGCAGACTTACTAAAGGCTTTACCAATAATCAAAAATGTATTTAAAATAGGCTTAAGGACTTTACTAATATACAGCAGTATATTATGCAGATTATTTAAAGGGTGTAATTGATATTTTGTTATTTGAAGTTTTGTATCAGTGAAGAAGTGTGTTGTGTCAGTGAAGTGTGTGTTGTCAAAGTGTGTTGTGTAAGTGTGTTTCTGTCAGTGAAGTTTTACAGTTTATAGTGGCAGTGCAAAGTATTTGAACAGTGAAATGTTTTTGAAGTGTTAGTGAAATCAGGATAGAATCAGTGAAATGTGTCGTAGTTCCATTGCAGTGAGTGAGTTGACAGCGAAATGAGTGTAATGTTGAAAGGTACTTGTGCAGACATGAACAATTCATACTCGTGGGTTTTATTAATTGTATTTTTTATTAATTGTGTTTATTATTAATTGTCATTATTAAGTGTAATTAGTTACCACTGCCACCGGATATATACCCATTTGCATTAAATAGGATGCATGCATGTTATTATACATTATTATTATTATTATTATTATTATTATTATTAATACATATATTTTTTTTAATCAGTGTTTTCATTATGACGTGAATATGTCATCCACCAACTATTAGGTGTAACAGGGAATTTCACTTGAAGCAAGTAAGGAGATAGGTTTGGAAGTAATTCCCAAAAAAAAACAAAGTATATGATTATGTCTCGTGACCACAACATAGTACGAAATATGAATATAAAAACTGGATATTTGTTTCTTGAAGGGGGGGGGGGAGATTCAAATACCTTGAAGCAACAGTAATAAATATGAATGGCACTCGAGAGAAAATTAAACATAGAATACATTGGAAAATGCCTATTATTATTCGATTGAGAATTTTTTTTCATCTAGTCTGCTTTCAAAAAACCTGAAAGATAGTATTTATAAAACAGTTATATTGCCGGTTGTTCTGTATGGATGTGAAACTTGGACTCTCACTTTGAGAGAGGAACAGAGGCTAGGGGTATTAGAGAATAAGATGATTAGGAAAATATTGGGGCTAAGAGGGATGAGGTTACAGAAGAATAGAGAAAGTTGCTCAACGCAGAATTCCCACTATTATTATTATCATCAACAGCAGTAGCAGTTTCAGTATTAGCATCATCATCTCCACTTCTTCGACCCCCATCATCAACATAATTAGCAGCAGTAGCATCATCTCCAATTCGTTGTACAGATCACAATGATCATCATCTCCACTTTGTCGCCCCATCATCATAATCATCATCATCATCATCATCATCACCACTCAATCTTTCGAACTAAAAATTGAACTTTGGTTCGCTGAACTTGTAACAAGAAATTTGAATAATTTCGAGGGAAAAATTGTTCCGGGGCCGGATATCGAACTCAGGACCTTTGGTTAAACGTACCAACTGAGCTACCCGGGAACTCTACCCGACACCGATCCAATTTTTCCTTCTATATCCACAGACCTCAAAGTGGGCTGACAAAAAAATTGAAAGCATACTAACTTTATGTGACTTAAATTGTGGTTTTCTGTTATGTGATGTATTATGCAAACTTTCAGGTATAACTCCCTGTAAAGATAACTTTGAATAATTTCGAGGAAAAATTGTTCCGGCTAGGGTATCGAGAATAAGGGACCTTTGGAAAACGTATTGGGGCTCTCCCAACTGAGCTATGAGGTTACAGACACCGAATTTTTCTTTCTATATCCACAGATCTCAAAGTGGGCTGACAACCGTCAAGAACCAACATTGAGTGCACACTAACTCTGTGTGACTTAAATTGTGGTTTTCTGTTACGTACAGTGGCGTGTATTATGCAAATCAAGCTTTCATTAACTCCCTGTAAAGTTAATTTGAATAATTTCGAGGAAAAATTGTTCAGGGCCGAGTATCGAACCCGGGACCTTTGGTTAAACGTACCAACGCTCTCATCAACTCTACCAACTCTTCGACACCGATCCAATTTTTCCAATCATCAAAGTTGACAACCGTCAAGTAACCAACATCATCTCTGTGTGACTTAAATTTGTTTTGTTACATCAGTGAGTTATTATGCAAATCATTTCAGGTATAACTCAAAGTTAATTTGAATAATTTCGAGGAAAAATTGTTCCCCATCATCACCTTTGGCGTCAAAGCTCTCCCAACTGAGCTATCAACTCACTCACACCGATCAATTTTTCCTTCTATATCCACAGACCTCAAAGTGGGCTGACAACCGTCAAGTAACATCATTGAGTGCAACTAACTTGTGTGACTTAAATTGTGGTTTTCTGTTACGTACAGTGACGTGTATTATGCAAATCAAGCTTTCGTGTATTATGCAAATCAAGCTTTCAGGTATAACTCCTGTAAAGAAATTTGAATAATTTCGAGGGAAAAATTGTTCCGGGGCCGGGTATCGAACCCGGGACCTTTGGCTAAACGTACCAAAGCTCTCCCAACTGAGCTACTCGGGAACTCTACCCGACACCGATCCAATTTTTCCTTCTATATCCACAGACCTCAAAGTGGGCTGACAACCGTCAAGTAACCAACATTGAGTGCACACTAACTCTGTGTGACTTAAATTGTGGTTTTCTGTTACGTACAGTGACGTGTATTATGCAAATCAATATTTCAGGCATAACTCCCTGTAAAGTTAATTTGAATAATTTCGAGGGAAAATTGTTCCGGGGCCGGGTATCGAACCCGGGACCTTTGGCTAAACGTACCAAAGCTCTCCCAACTGAGCTACTCGGGAACTCTACTCGACACCGATCCAATTTTTCCTTCTATATCCACAGACCTCAAAGTGGGCTGACAACCGTCAAGTAACCAACATTGAGTGCACACTAACTCTGTGTG
Organism: Periplaneta americana; assembly: GCA_025594305.2. Lineage (NCBI taxonomy): Eukaryota > Metazoa > Arthropoda > Insecta > Blattodea > Blattidae > Periplaneta > Periplaneta americana. The sequence continues at coordinate 12,221,419 of JAJSOF020000035.1, forward strand.
ACTTAAATTGTGGTTTTCTGTTACGTACAGTGACGTGTATTATGCAAATCAAGCTTTCAGGTATAACTCCCTGTAAAGTTAATTTGAATAATTTCGAGGAATAAATTGTTCCGGGGCCGGGTATCGAACCCGGGACCTTTGGTTAAACGTACCAACGCTCTCCCAACTGAGCTACCCGGGAACTCTACCCGACACCGACACCGATCCCTCGAAATTCTTCAAAATTAACTTTACAGGGAGTTATACAGTACCTGAAAGCTTGATTTGCATTGTAACAAGAAACATTACCAGTTCAAACATTGCGGGAGACAGAAAATTTATCTTCTAATCACATTATACACGGACTACTTGTAAAAATTAATAGTTTTTGTATTGTCATCATAGTTTTCCAGACTCGTGCAACTGAAACTGCACGCCACTGTTTTCAGCACTCGTCGCATAGCAACTGCATAAATAAGAGCGCTAACTGACGCTCAACTGTTATGGAGGTCCCTTCTGTGCGTCTCTTAGTTCTAACCTTTTCCTTTTCAACTCCATCCTCCTCCCAGTCTTTTTTATTTTATATTCTACGTTTCTTGGATTACACAGGGAGGTTCACCCTCTCCCTCCACACCGTCTCGCCGTTTAAAGACGTGGAAGTATTTGCTTCGCATATATAGCAAAATGGCGGGCGAGAATTCTGCGTGTGTAATTACATTCCTGAGGCAATGACGTCGCTGGAGACGGGAACATCTCAAGGAGCCGACAGAGGCGCTGTAATCGATGCTCATATAGAGTCTAATATTTCTGTGTTTGATCTACTAGCGTCTGGAATTAAATAGAGGAACGCGTACGGATATGTAAATATGTTAAGACATAGAGCAGAGCTGTACAATATTGCTTTTGTTAGTCTTTTAACCTAAAACGTTATGCGCATGACATTCGAGAAATCTGGTCACAATTTCTGTTAATACGGTGACGTTGGTGAAACCTATAGTGACGTAAGAAAAAGTTGTTACTGGTGTGCCGCAAGGTACTGTATTAAGACCAAACAATAAATAACCAATTAAAAATAAACAGCACTTGAAGATATACTAAGCACTGTTATTTGTGGTCTTTATTCAATGTAAAAAAAAATCCTTTACAAAAACCAAGATGTTAAGAAAAAGTAAATATCCCATCCCTCGCGAGGCTGCTATCAGGGAGCGATCACTATTATCTTTATGGTGTTATAAATCCTTCCTTGTTAACCACTTCGGTCTTTTGTTTCAGTTTCATCAGTTCATCGCCCTTAGCGTAGAGCAGCTGTGGCGAAAACGTGACTCGCGAACACTTTGTGGCTCGCAATGATAGCTATGCATTTTTGTTTCTTCCTACCCCTACCAACCTCCACCCTCTCACTCACTGGATTCAAACTCCGTTCCATTTATATTTGTCTCTGACCTGCAATGTCTCTCTCGAAACCATGTACCTCTACAAAAACGAAAGTTTCAAGTAGGATGGGAGGACGCATTTTTTCGCTGACAATATGATGAGAATATTAAATGTATGATTTGTTCACAAGTACGAGTATTACAAGGAAAACGGTTGTATAACATAAAAACGGCATTATATTATATATTACTCATGAAACATTAAAAGGTTAAGAAGTATTATTATTATTATTATTATTATTATTATTATTATTATTATTATTATTATTATTATTATTATCTCTGTACGTCGATCCTTTTTCAGCAGATGTACGAATAATGAGGTTAGATCTTCAATTCAAAGTCACAGATTTACAATGTAATGTTAAATGAAAACTAGATGTAAGGACTTGACAAATGTGTTGGACTTTTCATGTCTTTGCCAAAAAAACAAATATCCGAAGCTTCGTTCTTTCGCTTGCTCTGTTGAAGCCATGTTCGCTATGTTTGTGAAAATTTATTTTCAACAATGAAGATAGTAAAAACCAAATTTAGATCACGACTGACAGACAAATACTTTCATGATCAACTACGACTGGCAGTAAGTGACATAATTCCTGATTTTGAAACTCTGTCGCAGAGACATTCTGAAGACAGTGAATTTTAGGTTGTGATATTGTTCATTTATTGTTCATTTCTTTCTTCGTTATACGTACTAAACATTAGTTTGTAACCTTATATTGTACAAAATTATATTTAAGTGCTTGACGCAAGGAAAATGAAAATCAGTTAATAAGTCAGACAGTTACTTCACTTCCTCTTCGGGTGTCCGCCTCCCTCCATAGGTGCAGGTTACACAGTGGCTCGGCGCACGATCACATTTTCGCCACGGCCGGCGTAGAGTTATAGGCTAGGTTTTATTTTGCTCTTTCTGGAACTTCAAAACAAGGGCAAGTTGAAGCTTTAAAAGAGAATGTCCAATACAGTGAGAACTTAAACAGTCTACTGAATGCTAATGGAATTCTAGTTTCAGCGCAAAAATTATGTTTCTTGTTTTTTTCTTTTTTCTCCTACTCGTAAAACCCACGTGATATCTATCATGACGTATTAAAGAGACCTAAAATCACAACATGATAGTTTTGAAAATAATTCAGCATTATTTAAGCGGGGATTTATATAAAAGACAAATTTAGATCGTCATTAGAAACAAACATTTATGTGATTTGACGATGTGTAACTTGAATGAACTAATTTTGCATAAATACTAATTTTCAAATGCTATAAAAATGTACGAGTATTACCTTTTTTTTGCAAGCCCGAGGTATTCTTGCATTCTTTAAAGTCAGAAAAGTTCTACTTACTTACTGGCTTTTAAGGAACCGGAGGTTCATTGCCGCCCTCACATAAGCCCGTCTTCGGACCCTATCCTGTGCAAGATTAATCCAGTCTCTATCATCGTATCCCACTTCCCTCAAATACATTTTAAAATTATCCTCCCATCTACGTCTTGGCCTCCCCAAAGGTCTTTTTCCCTTCGGCCTCCCAACTAACACTCTATACGCATTTCTGGATTCGCTCATAAGTGCCACATCCCCTGCCCATCTCAAACGTCTGGATTTAATGTTCCTAATTATGTCAAGTGAAGAATACAATGTGTGCAGTTCTGCGTTGTGTAACTTTCTCCATTCTATTGTAACTTTATCCCCCTTAGTCCCAAATATTTTCCTAAGCACCTTATTCTCAAACACCCTTAACCTATGTTCCTGTCTCAAAGTGAGAGTTCAACTTTGACAACCATATAGAACAACCGGTAATATAACTTTTATAAATTATAACTTTCAGATTTTTTGACAGCAGACTGGATGATAAAAGCTTCTCAACCGAATAATAACACGCACTTCCAATATTTATTCTGTGTTTTTTTTTTTTTTTTTCACCCTTTTTTTTTTTTTATTAAAACAGATACAGAACAAAGACTTCATAAAATTATTTTAGAGGTAACTTAACCCCAGATATAGATGTCATTCTGCAAAACCGTTCTACAAAAGGCATTATGGTAACAAGCATTCTGAAAATTAAATTTTTGCTCTTATATACCTTGTAAAAAATTCTCAACACACCATTGAAAAGTGAATCCCGAGACAACAGTAAATCAATGTTCTCTCTTCAAACTCAATTTTACATATCTAATCGTCTTAGAAAGATCAGAAATTTGACACTAAACATAATATCAATAATATCTTATCTTTCTTACAACATTATCTCAAACATTATGTAAACTGAAACAGTTTCACATTATGTGAAACTTAATTCCTACAGGTTCATAATTACTCTTTTACATTCTTAAACTGTGTTGCAAGAGCATACTACATTGCTATCCTAGATGCCCAACGAAATCTGATAGTATAATTATTTTGAAACTTATCGTCAATAACCTCAGTTAACTTCATGGCTTGAACTTTTCACTCTAATTCATCTTCATAGTCAAAATATACCATATAGTTTCAATAGTTAACAGAATTAAAGTTCTATGCTATTAACTGTAAAATTAAAATTACATAAAATCATACAGTAATTCCTGGCTTATCATTATAGCTACATTACGAGAACCTGTGATGTTGAATGAATAAGTTATAAACTTACATTATTTTTTTAAACTGAGAATAACTGAAATTAAGTTAATCTATTACCTCAAAATTCTCCTTATTTCACTAATAACAACATATTTACATACATTTAAATATTGAATATAAGTTGAGGTAAAATGTACACTAAATATTGTTCAGTGTTGGTTTAATATTACCAATGAGCGAGCATGCAATGGTTAGAGAACAAAACAACAAGGGGAACACGTTTGTAATTCCTGAATTAAACTAAATTGAGTGAGCTATTCAGTTGTAATAGTTTGAGTTCTTTTAAAATTTGGGATGATTTGTCGTCCTTCATTTCCAACTTGGCTGCCTCTTCTTTCAACATATGTAGGAATTCTTCCATTTTGTGCAAGGACTTTGTCAACTGGTAGTGCAGGAATCCTGAAGCAAGCCATACCGTTACAAATTTGTTTTGTTTTGTTGGTGGGTCTAATACCAATAATGTTTGGAACCAATCATGTAGTTGCGAATCTGGCCATACTTTTACTAGTAAAGCTTTTGCTCCTTCCCATATGGTTTTCGCAGCACCACAATTTGTGACACGATGTTTCAGTGTGTCTAACCACCCACACTTTTTGCATGCCGGGGAGTCTGTTAAATTATGGCGATGTCTCTTTTCTTCAGTCGGTATAATCTGGTTGAGATAGCAATATACTGTTGTCTTCCATGCAGTCGGGATGTTTGCCATATGCAAATTGCGCCATATATTTCCCCATTTTTGGTTTGGCAACTTTTCCACGATACGTGGCGTTTGCACGGCTTTCTTCATGAGGTAAGTGTAGATAGTCTTGGTGTTTTGATTCTTTTCATTCGTGACTGTTGTTGGTGGATATGACTCTATTATTTCCCAAATCATTTTCAGCGAGTGCGGTAAGGTGGTAGTTTTACTGCATAGTAGTGGAATGTGGTCTTGCCAGAATTTGTTGTCCATGGGATCGCTTTCATCGTGTTTCGCGCGAAGAATATTCCGTGTCAAAAGGGCCTGACTTTTCTCTTTTATTGCTGTCAGCTGTAAACCTCCTTTCGTTATTGGTAGATGCAACTGCGTTTTCGGAAGCTTGTAAAAATATCCTTTCCAGACATAGAAGCTGATTGCTCTGTCTAGCACTGTGAAGTATTTGGAAGAAAGAGGCAAAATCTGTGCTAGATACCACAGTTTGGACAGGCAAAATACGTTTATGTGCCATATCCTCTCAAGGAGATTGAGGTTTCTATGTATATGCTGAAACATTGTTGCTCGAGTTCTTGCAGACGTAATGGACCAATTGATGTCAACCATTTCTTTGAAGGATGCACATACTGTCAATCCTAAAATCTTTGCTTTTCTTTTTATAGGGATATGATTAACAGTGTGTGTAGCAGCCCAGTTGCCTAATGGTACTAATGATGACTTTTGTACATTTATTTGTGCACAGGATGCCATACTATATGTGTGTAGAATCTGTGGTAATTTTGTACACTCGTCTTCATCTCGGAGTAGGATTACAACATCGTCTGCATAAGCCCGGATCGTGAACATGTTGCACGTGGCTCGTCCAGCTTGTAAGGTGTTATGTGACATTCTAATAAGTGGTTCTATACCAATAGCGAATAGGCACATTGATAGAGGGCATCCTTGTCGTACCGATGATGCAATTGGGATACGTTTCGTAAAGAAACCGTTCACTTGAATTTTGGAGTATGCACTACCATACAAGCTACTTATAGCATTAACAAATTTTTCTGGTATACAGAAGTGTTTCATAACTCGTTGTAGATAGAGATGGTTCATTCTATCAAAGGCCTTATTAAAATCTATTGATAACAGTGCTGCTTTTTCATCCGGGAATTCTTCATAATATAAAATTGAATCACGAATGGTGGCAAGGTTGTGAATTATTGATTTGTCTGGTACACTGCAAGTTTGGCCTATTTCAATAATATCCCGAAAAGTTGTTTTGACTCTGCACGCTAGTATCTTCATAAATAACTTATAATCTGTGTTCAAGAGTGTAATTGGACGATATTCCGACACTGTACGTGGATTTGTAACCTTCGGGAGAAGTATTACAATCCCATCACTGAACCCCTCAACTACAATCCCTCTATCAAAAATGTAATTGAACAAGTCCACTAATGTGTCTTTAATTAAATTCCATTGCATTTTGTACAATTGATATGTAAGTCCATCAGGTCCAGGGGCAGAATTCTTGGGTGCAGTTTCTATTGCCCTAAGAATTTCTTCTTCTGTAATTGGTAGCTGAAGATCGTGTTGCTGCTGCAGATTCAAGTGTCTATTCACGTGCTTAAGTAAAGTGTCTGTTTCCGTTGCAGATGTGGGAGATGCAGAATAAAGGGCTCTGAAGAAGGTTTCAATTTCTTTAATACAATCTGAGTTAGATGTTAATTGTGTTCCTTCCGTTGTTTGGAGGTGGGATATATATTTAGTCCTAGCGTTGCGTTTTTCCTTTGCAAGATGGTATAGGGCGCATCTTTCATCTTCGCTTACTGTTGGCGTTCTCGCACGTATCTTTACACCGTCCATGAATTTTTGTTGAAGAGCACAAATAGTCGATTTGATGTTCAGAATTTCTTGCCACTTATTACCACCCGCCTGTTGTACCGCATACAATTCATTTAACAACTGATAATAAAAATTCAGTGTGTCTCTATTTGCTTCGGCTCGAATGATACCTGCTTGTTGAAAATAAGTTTTTATTCCAGGTTTTATAATGTTTACCCACTTTTGCATGATGTTGAGTTTGGACTTGTTGGCTTTGCTTTTTAATTTTTCAAAATGTTGAGAAAATTGTTCACTAATTTCAGGAATGTGTAGTAAAGTGTTGTTCAGTTTCCAAGAGCCCTTACCATATATGGGAAGAGTAATATCAGTCTGAAGTGAGAGGAGGACACAGTCATGGTCAGAAAATGGCGTTGGAAAAACTTGTATACGGTAAATACATTTACTGTGTGTTCGAGTGATATAGAAACGATCTAATCGCGATGCTCCATTTTGTCGGCGAAAAGTATATTCGACTCTATTACCATGGAGAAGCTCCCACGTATCTACTAAATGTAAGTCTTGTGTTAGGTTTGCTAAAACCGGAGATGGATTATACTGCCCCGTTTGATCTTTCGCGTGAAGCACGCAGTTCCAGTCCCCACCTATCAATAGACAGTCATATCTGTGACGAAGGAAGAAAGGGAGTTCCTTACTTAGAAAACTTTCTCTCTGTTGGCGATGATTAGTTCCAGAAGGGAGATATACATTGAGCACCTGAATGTTATTAATCTTCATGGCTATCACTCGTCCGCTTGGATGTTTTTCGATGGCATCAACCGTAAGTCCACAACGATAAATAACTGCCGTACCACGATTTTCATCACCAGTGTTAACAACATAATCGTACTGCGGTCCTATGAAATCAAAGTTTTCGGTATTCACTTCCTGCAACAATAGAATATCTATGCTATTTTGTCTTATGAATGCATTGAGTAACGACTGTTTATTTTTACTTTGTAAACAATTTATGTTTAATGTTGCATAATTTCGTAGTAGCACCATATATTGAATTAAATAAAGTAGTACAAGTACTGACTTGCCGTACGATATGGATATCCCCGTCTGCATATTCTACGTCCCAAAATTATTTATGGCTAACCGTCGTTAAGGGATTCTCCAGCCCTAACGTTTTTATCCTCCTTCGGAAGAGATTTTCCATCAGGACCGTCCTTCTTATTGCCGTCTTTGGTGCGACCGTAGATTGCGTAGGGGTGAGGTCGTGGACTGTTCTTGACCTTATTGCTAGGATACGTGGTTGATGTGTTCTTTTCGCTGGAGCTGCTGCCAGACGCCGCCCCATCTTCGCGACTTCTCAGACGTGGGTCCCGTGTAAACTCATTTTGCGCCATAGGTTTAAGTTTCTTAGATGGTGTTTCGGTAGTTTCGGTAGGTTGCCCTATTTTGTTTTCTTCGAGATCGAGTGTGGATTCCCAAGATGCAGAGGTGTTTTTATTCCAGATGAAATATTCGTTATTTCCACGTCATCGGCGATAACTGCAAGTTGTTCCATATCCTGTGCACGATCAGCTGCCTCATTTGCTGTATACTCTGTGGTGTCCATGATATTTTGTTCATCTTCGGTAGTCACTGTTTTTGTTGCCTCCGTCTCTGATGCGGTGTCGGTTTCCTCTTCTACAGGTGCGTCACGTTGCGTGGGCCGTTCCGTCGTTTGCTCCTCGCGTTGCTGAACGACTGTTCCCGAAACAATGTCACTTAATAACAGTTGTCTTGGTTTAACATTAACATTAAAGGTAGTTTTCCTCTGAGGGCAGTCTTCTTTTTTATGATTGGGCTCATGGCACACATAGCACAAAATTGGTTGTCCCACATACGTGATGTGTGCGTTATATCCAGCAATGGCTATCGATCCTGGAATATGCTTCTTGATTTCCATTTTTACCGCACGAACGCCATTGTTAACTGGGAAAGGATAAGCTGTGCTCCACTGTTCTTGTCGCACTGAATGAACTACACCATACGTGTTTAACACTGTTTGAATTAATGAACTCGGCACCTCCGGGGTAAATTAAACACTCGGACAGTTACGGATGGAACATCTGCCTTGCTTACTTTCACTTGCGTTTGTTCACCATTATTATATTTGAAATCCGTTGTACCTTCATGTTTGTGTATCAGTTTTTCGTATATCGTGGGCGATATCACTTTTATATATAATGATTTTTCTTGTGTATTTAATTGCAACATTTCTACCTGTTCTGTGTTTAATTTGAGAGTTTGTTGTATCCAAAGATGTACATCCATTGCCATAGGACGAGTAGCACTACTGTCAAATTGTACTTTAATTGTATTTAGACGTCGAATTGTAGACATGTTTGGTTTTCCTGTTGTCACTTTTCTTTACTACGAAGAAGAAGAAAAAAAAACTAAAAAACACGCGAAAGTATTCGTAGAATGTAAACACTGCACGAAAATACTCCGGTGTAATGCAACACTAGTCTACAGTATACACACACTCCGCGTACACGAACTCACTAGATAACCGCTCCCGTAACCTCGACCTTACTCTGCCGTGGTTGAAGCGAGACTGAGTTTAATTTCCTCCCGAGTATCATTTATATTTGTTACTGTTGCTCCCAGGTATTTGAATTTTTCCACCTCTTCAAAAGTTAAATTTCCAATTTTTATATTTCCATTTCGTACAATATTCTGGTCACGAGACATAATCATATACTTTGTCTTTTCGGGATTTACTTCCAAACCGATCTCTTTACTTGCTTGAAGTAAAATTTCCGTGTTTTCCTAATCGTTTGTAGATTTTCTCCTAACATATTCACGTCATCCGCATAGACAAGCAGCTGATGTAACCCGTTCAATTTCAAACCCTCTCTGTTATCCTGGACTTTCCTAATGGCATACTCTAGAGCAAAGTTAAAAAGTAAAGGTGATAGTGCATCTCCTTGCTTTAGGCCACAGTGAATTGGAAACGCATCTGACAGAAACTGACCTATACGAACTCTGCTGTACGTTTCACTGAGACACATTTTCACTAATCGAACTAGTTTCTTCAGAATACCAAATTCAATAAGAATATCATTAAAACTTCTCCCTTAACCGATTCATATGCCTTTTTGAAATCTATGTATAACTGATGCACTGTACCCTTATACTCCCATTTTTTCTCCATTATTTGTCGAATATAAAATATCTGGTCAATAGGCTAGTTGATCTATTACGTCTAAAACCACACTGATGATCCCCAATAATTTCATCTACATATGGAGTTAATCTTCTCAAAAGGATATTGGACAAAATGTTGTACGACGTCAACGAAAGTGATATTCCTCGAAAGTCACTAGGTACAGTTAGTCTTGTCCCCCTTCTTAAAGATAGGTACGATTATAGACTCCTTAGAAAAGTTCTACACTCTACCAAAAGTAGGCCTATAATTTCAACATTCCATCAGTCCAGATATATTTCAAGAGCCTTTCCTTGATATTTTTTAAAACTACAGATTGAATGCACTGTCTGAAAACGGATTCTTTATCCATCTGTGAATACCACATTTTGCATTTCTTCCAGAAAATACTCAGAAAGCTGTGGTTTAAAATTGTGTAAACTTAGGGGAGAGTTGGGTAGTATCGGACATCGGATAATATCGGACAGTGATGTTTCTTTCATCTACCACCAGACTGTAGTACCTAAGTGACATGGTTACGTTTCTGTATTCGACATCAGAACACTGCTACTACCATCTGGTGTTAGATAAAAGAAACATCACTTTACTACCATCTGGTGGTAGATGAAAGAAACATCAATGACCGATATTACCCGATGTCCGATACTATCCATCTCTCCCCTAATTGCATATCCACAAAAACAAACTCAGCATTTGTCGTGTCATACAGTTCATAGCTAAATTTTCCTCTACTATCATTTTCAATTTCTCGTTCTTGTTTTGTTGGCAATCATAACAGGTTGTGAATAGGGAGTTCAAATTTCAGAACCTACTTTCTTGAAACCAAGCACATTTATCACAATTTATTATATTTGAAGAGTTCGCGGGAAAAACGATGAATGTCACACTTTTGTTAAGGTTGATGTCTTTATTTAATTCACTGGATCACTATGAAATTTAATGTTGTTCTTATGAAAAATGGTAAAAAGGAGAATTATCACCACGAATACAGTAATGTTTTCCTTTATTTTCTATAGAAATAGCACTACATCTTGCAGTTATAGACTCAATTAGTTCATTATCTAATCCTCAACAGAAATGTGACATTCATCGTTTTTTCCGCGAACTCTTCGGGCCATATCCATAGAGGTTCTTAGCGCAGGCTTCCGGTGGATGATCAGCGAACTAACGTTTTTCGTATTCATAAACCAGTGTTAGAGATATGATATGATATGAGTCCTGTACAAGTAATCAGTCGATAGCCGGGGCTAGTTTAGCACGCTCGTAGCGCGGGCTAGCGAAATGTCTACGCATAGCACCCATCACTTTTATTTATAACTACTAAATAATTTTTTTACATTTTTTATGTTTAACGTTGTTTATGTTTCTAAATACAACTTAAATTTATGTTAATTAGGCGTTTTTTTGTTTTCTTGTGTAAATCATTAGGCGACCCCCTCAACTGTTTACACCTCATTTGGGGGGGGGGAGGAGAAATCATATGTGTTTTAAATAATTCCTTCGCTTTGTTCCAAGCCATTTATATTTCAAGTGATGCCAAAATTATCTAAATGTGTTCTAAGTGAGTTTTTTTTTTCTGTTTATTTCTATTGTATTTGTATTCCTGGTGTTGTGGAAGAGAAGACCTGATGGCCTTGACTACACCAGAATAAATAAATAAATGAATAAAAATTATAAATAAATAAATAAATAAGTAAATAAATAAATAAGTGAATAAATAAATAAGTAAATAAATAAATAAATAAAAAAACAAATAAAGAAAGAAAGAAATAAATAAAGAAATAAATAAATAAATAAATAAAGAAATAAAGAAAGAAAGAAATAAAGAAAGAAATAAATAAAGAAAGAAATAAATAAAGAAAGAAAGAAATAAAGAAAGAAAAATAAAGAAAGAAAAATAAATAAATAAATAAAGAAATAAAGAAAGAAAGAAAGAAAGAAATAAAGAAAGAAAGAAATGAAAGAAAGAAAGAAAGAAAGAAAGAAAGAAAGAAAGAAAGAAAGAAAGAAAGAAAGAAATAAAGAAGTAAAGAAATAAAGAAGTAAAGAAATAAAGAAGTAAATAAATAAATAAATAAATAAATAAATAAATAATATGAAAAGTTCCCTCAAATTGTTCCTAGATACTGAATCACCCGGTACATGTCCAAACAATTCTGTCCAATATACTTTCACTCGAGACGCTCTCATTTTGCTCATGCGTGGATCTCGAAGTGTCTTGATGCAAATATTTGAGATCAACACGGAGTCGATGCGTTTTCCCGGAGGGAGGGAACAAAAATGCGGACTGTAAGTTTCCGACAGCATAAGAGAGGGACACCATACCGTCTTCCTTGGTTAACAAAATGGCAGCTGAGGGATCCCGTCTCGCTTCAACTGTCTTTATGCTCTAGTCCCAACTCCCAGCAACGAAGCCAGATGCATTCGTTCGTTACGATGGAGATAAAGTTCGCATCTGTAACGAGAAGTTAAACTAAAGTTCTGAACCGTGAGTAAAGACACCAATGACGCGACCTTCGCGATTTTGTTTTCAGCCAGGAAAAGAAATAATTCAATCCAAATGGAAGAAAATACAGAAATTATTTCATAAATTATTACTGATCAACAGCCAAAATGTATCGGAGATGAACTTCGTAATTTCTTACTTATTTTTGGGTGCTAAAAACAAATTAACCATCAGTGTCGTTAAGTCCAACATGACTAGGCAGCAGAAGTAAATCCATATTATTTTGTGCGAGATCGTGCGTATTTGCTTGGTTTCCGCACAAACCAATCCGCAGAAAGTATTCAGTATTCCCAACCTAACACACATAACAATTTCACTCTTCTTACCGCTCAAGTGACATATTGATTTTACTGCTTTAGGCTTTTAACATATTATTTTTAGAGACGTTCAATATAGTAATAATTATAAATTGGAAACTTACCACTGCAATTTCACCTAAATTGCACTGTTAATTATTGTTTTAAATATTTGCAAAAATTAAGTAAACTCTACAACTCCACTAAAGTTACTGCATTCGTGATGCAAGTAACATTAAGGAAGCCGTGAAAAAATCAACAAGATTCCATAGACTGGGGGAAAGACAGACGTATATCACGGCCTGCTGGAGTATAGTAAACAAAGAATAGTAATATGCGTTACAAGAGCGGTATGTTGATGTTTTCATGTTCGAGGAAAAGATTAAAAAAACTCAACTACGTTTCGCTTTTTCAATCTTTTCCTCGAACATGAAAACAAACATACCGCTCGTGTATCGTACATTATTTTGTGCGAAGATCGTTTATTACATACCTGAAAGACGAATTTCTAATTAGTTGCAATGAAATCTCCATCTTGGTTTCTGTTCAATAACGGCAACTTTTAAAAACTAAAATATCTATCTTCAACATTGTTGCTATATACGTGATATACGTCTGTCTTTTTTTTTTTTTTTTTCCCAGTCTATAAATGCGAACTTCAAACAAACGGTAAGGTTATATAATGATTTATTTTTCATTTTAATATTTTAACAATATTATTTATATAACATATTGTAGTAATAACATCGGCATCTGGAATCTTGTTGATTTTTTCACGGCTTCCTTAATGTTACTTGCATTACAAATGCAGTAACTTTTGTGGTGTTGTAGAGTTTACTTAATTTTTGCAAATATTTAAAAGGAATAATTAACAGTGCAATTTAGGTGAAATTTCAGTGGTAAGTTTCCAATTTATAATTATTACTATGTTAAACGTCTCTAAAAATAATATGTTAAAAGCCTAAAGCAGTAACATGAATATGGCGCTTAAGCGGTAAGAAGAGGGAAATTGTTATGTGTGTTACGTTGGGAATACTGAATGTGGTATTTCACACTTACCGCGTATTGGTTTCGTGCGGAAAGCAAGCAAATACGCACGATCTCGCACAAAACATTTTAAAGCAACAATGTTGAAGATAGATATTTTTGTTTTGCAAATTTGCCGTCATTGAACAGAAACCAAGATGGAGATTTCATTGCAACTAATTAGAAATTCCTCTTTCAGGTATGTAATAAACGATCTTCGCACAAAATAATGTACGATACACGAGCTGTATATTTTCTTTCAATTCTCGGAAATTAAAAAAGCTCAACTACGTTCCGCTTTTTCAAACTTTTCCTCGAAAATGAAAACTTCAACATACGGCTCTTGTAACGCATATTACTATTCTTTGACGTGTACTAAACACATGAATGATTGATTATCAATTAGAGAATATGTAAATTGTTAAGTCTTGCAAATTAACAGTGGCCATCAGTTAGGTGTCGAAGGTTAGCTCCCCGCCACTGTCGTGTTAGCTCTTTATTCCCCTAGTTGCGCTGTTTAGCATCGGGAATCGATAGGCAGACTCGAGCAGTTAAACAAGGACTGAAAAATGCAGCACCGGTCTCCATTCTTTGTTCGTGCGAACCGTGTTCGGTCATTTACACAAGCAAAATGACGCAGAAGGTCTTGCAACCTAGATGTCGTAGCTATAGTTACCACCAATGAAAGATGTAAGGTTTACAAAATGAAGAGTTTGCGGGAAAAACGATGAATGTCACAGTTTTCTTAAGGTTGATGTCGTCATCTAATTCAATGGAGTCCACACCTGTGGAGTAACGGTCAGCGCGTCTGGCTGCGAAACCAGGTGGCCCGGGTTCGAATCCCGATCGGGGCAAGTTACCTGGTTGAGGTTTTTTCCGGGGTTTTCCCTCAACCCAATACGAGCAAATGCTGGGTAACTTTCGGTGCTGGACCCCGGACTCATTCACCGGCATTATCACCTTCATATCATTCAGACGCTAAATAACCTAGATGTTGATACAGCGTCGTAAAATAATCCAATAAAATAAAAAAAAATAATTCAATGGATCACTGCGAAATATAATGTTGCTCTTATGAAAAAAGGTAAAAAGGAGAATTATCACCATGAATACAGTAATCCTTTCCTTTATTTTCTATAGAAACAGCACTACATCTTGCAGTTATAGCATAACGAATAGAAAGAAGTAGTGGTCGCACTCTGTTAATTCAAACGGCCGATACCACGCGGCGCTAGTGCAGAGTTCGCTCAGTCTGTTCCGTGTGAAAGTACGTAAATACATTTAACGTAAGTTGCACTGTTTACCTTTCGCTCCATATACGTACGTAACTGGCATTGTACTTACAACATTAAGACTATTTGAAAGAAAAACACATTCATATACATCACACTGTAAAACAAATAATAGTTTAATATGTAAAACTTAACTTAGGGCTGCTTGTAGGCATACAATATGTACTCACCAACATTTACTTGTCCGACACTTTGGAGAATTTACGAGATGATTTGGCGGCTCTCGGAGCTTGGAGTTCTCGTCGGATTTGTTTCGTCCGGAAGAAGAACCGAAATTTCATATGGTGAAAAATTAGTTTCGGTATGATATCCATGGCATGATCCAAGCAGCATCCTGTTCCCGGTGGCTGAATTACAATTGAGGTAATACTGGCTATGCACTCGTGAAATATGTCGCCCCACATTCCATCGCTCAATTTTTCTTTTATTGTCTGTTCTGTTTGCATAAGCAAATGAAACACGCACGCCCTACAACCCGGAACAAAACACGAAGGCATTGCTTCAAATATAACACGACAAAAAGATAATAATCTCGTCCTTTAATAAATAAATCGTGAGAGCTACTCACTTGTCACTCGTGTACGAATAATTGCAGATTAGTGTATTGGCACTTAAAGTATTTAACGCACTTAATTACACTAAAAAAGCAAACGAAATGAACGAACACTCTACTGCTTCTTTTATGGATATTCGCTTCCAACTGAGCAATACCGATCGCAGCGCCACTAATTCTCTTGGTCACCGTCGACAATGCTGAACAGATAGGAGTGCGCACACTTCTTCTTTCTGGTTATAGACTCAATTAGATCATTATGTAATCCTTAATAGAAATGTGACATTCATCGTTTTTCCCGCAAGCTCTTCAAATGTAAATTTCAAGTTACAAACTCAAAATGCTTTTTTTTCTAGTCAACAGTCTAAAAACTAGTTGCAACCTCATAAGTAACACCAATAAGACATCAATCACGAGGCAACTAAGTCAAAAGATAATGGAGTAGTAAGTAGTTCCTACCTGAATATTTGGGATAAAAATTGTATGCTGTCAAACTTAACCATGTGGTAGGTACATCACATTCCGCCGAAAAAGTCTACTAACATTTTGTTGTATTTTTAAATTTGAACCCCTTAAATTTTTAACGTGTGCGGGGAACGGTATTTCTCCAACAGTCCCATAGTTGGAGACACTGTGTTACACATTGTATTATCTACAACATAGGATTCACTACGCTTATTACTATCTTCCAAAGGTAAGAACTTATATAGCAAATGGAAAATAAATTTCCTCTGCAGGATTGTTATTTACTTCATTCATTCCTTCGTTCATTCGTTCATTTACTCATTCACTTATTAATTCATTTAATCCTTCATTTTGTTATATCTTTATTTATATCTTTATTTATTCACTTATTTATGTAATTAATTAATTATTTAATTACATACTGTATTTATTTATTCACTTAGTGGTTGATTATTCACTCAGTTTATTATTTATTTTCGTATTTATTTATTAATTTACTTATTTATTTATTCGCTTATTTATTTTTTAATTAAATAATTAATTAATTAATTACCTTTTACCATTTTATTTTTTTACTTATTCACATATTCAGATATTCACTTAGTTACTTACTTACTGGCTTTTAAGGAACCCGGAGGTTCATTGCCGCCCTCACATAAGCCCGCCATTGGTCCCTATCCTGAGCAAGATTAATCCAGTCTCTATCATCATATCTCACCTCCCTCAAATCCATTTTAATATTATCCTCCCATCTACGTCTCGGCCTCCCTAAAGGTCTTTTTCCCTCCGGCCTCCCAACTAACACTCTATATGCATTTCTGGATTCGCCCACACGTGCTACATGTCTTGCCCATCTCAAACGTCTGGATTTAATGTTCATAATTATGTCAGGTGAAGAATACAATGCGTGCAGTTCTGTGTTGTGTAACTTTCTCCATTCTCCTGTAACTTCATCCCTCTTGGCCCCAAATATTTTCCTAAGCACCTTATTCTCAAACACCCTTAACCTATGTTCCTCTCTCAGAGTGAGAGTCCAAGTTTCACAACCATATAGAACAACCGGTAATATAACTGTTTTATAAAATTCTAACTTTCAGATATTTTGACAGCAGACTGGATGATAAAAGTTTCTCAACCGAATAATAACACGCATTTCTCATATTTATTCTGTGTTTAATTTCTTCCCGAGTATCATTTATATTTGTTACTGTTGCTCCCAGATATTTGAATTTCTCCACCACTTCAAAACATAAATTTCCAATGTTTATATTTCCATTTCGTACAATATTCTGGTCACGAGACATAATCATATACTTTGTCTTTTCGGGATTTACTTCCAAACCTATCGCTTTACTTGCTTCCAGTAAAATTTCCGTGTTTTCCCTAATCGTTTGTAGATTTTCTCCTAACATATTCACGTCATCCGCATAGACAAGCAGCTGATGTAACCCGTTCAATTTCAAACCCTCTCTGTTATCCTGGACTTTCCTAATGGCATACTCTAGAGCGAAGTTAAAAAGTAAAGGTGATAGTGCATCTCCTTGCTTCAGCCCGCAGTGAATTGGAAACGCATTTGACAGCAACTGACCTATACGAACTCTGCTGTACGTTTCACTGAGACACAGTTTAATTAATCGAACTAGTTTCTTGGGAATACCAAATTCAATAAGATTATCATATAAAACTTCTCTCTTAACCGAGTCATATGCCTTTTTGAAACTTATGAATAACTGATGCACTGTACCCTTATACTCCCATTTTTTTTCCATTATCTGTCGGATACAAAATATCTGGTCAATAGTTGATCTATTAAGCCTAATACCACACTGATGATCCCCGATAATTTCATCTACATATGGAGTTAACCTTCTCAAAAGAATATTGGACAAACTTTTGTACGACGTCAACAAAAGTGATATTCCTCGAAAGTTACCACAGTTGGTTTTGTCCCCCTTCTTAAAAATAGGTACAATTATGGACTCCTTCCATTGATCTGGTACAATTTCCTTTTCCCAAATAGCAAGTACAAGCTTATAAATTTCGTTAGATAATGCGCTTCCACCCTCTTGTATTAATTCTGCTGGAATTTTATCGATACCTGGAGACTTATAATTTTTCAGATTTTCTATCGCAATTTCGACTTCAGAAAGTGTGGGTTCGGGTATAAATGGCTCAGCAGTTTGTATTTCAATTTCGTCCCGATCATTTCTATTTGGCCTATGTATATTTAGTAGTTGTCCAAAATAGTTTTTCCATCTGTTCACGATTGAATGAACGTCTGCAAGCAAGTCACTATTCTCATCCTTGATCACGTTTACCC
Source organism: Periplaneta americana (assembly GCA_025594305.2). Classification (NCBI taxonomy): domain Eukaryota; kingdom Metazoa; phylum Arthropoda; class Insecta; order Blattodea; family Blattidae; genus Periplaneta; species Periplaneta americana. Next base: position 12,239,618 of record JAJSOF020000035.1, read on the forward strand.
TTGCCTGATATCCATTCTTGAATTCCTTTGTGCCCCTATATAAATCTCTAATGTTTTTATTTTTACTATTTCTTTCTACCTCATTTAGTTTTTCCTTCAAGTAATCTCTCTTTTTATTCCTAAGTGTATGATTTACTTCCCGTCTTTTATTGAAATAATTATCTCTCTTCTCCTCAACTGGATCCTGTAAGAATTTCAATTTTGCCTGTTTCCTTCTTTCTACTACCATGCAACAATCTTCATCAAACCACGGTTTCTTTTTCTTAGTTTCATAATAATCTATGTTCTGTTCAGCTGCAATTTTGATATTATATCGGATATTTTCCCACATGCTATTAACATCTAACTCTTTCTCAACTTCGTCGGAACTTGCTAATACGGCAAATCTATTTGAAATTTCGACCTGATAATGTTGCCTAGTTTCCTCGTCCTTTAATTTCGGAATATTGAATCTTCTAATATTAACTTGTTGCTCTACTCGCTTGGCTACTGATAGTCTTTCTCTTAGTTCTCCAGTTATCAAATAATGGTCAGAATTACAGTCTGCCCCCCTGAAGGTTCGAATGTCTACTATACTAGTATGTCTTCTTTTATCTATCAGAATGTGATCTATCAGGTTATGTGTCAATCGATCTGGAGAAGTCCAAGTATATTTATGTATATCCTTGTGGGGGAATGTTGTACTTTTAACAATTGAATTTTTTGATGTGGCAAAGTTGACTAACCTAACTCCATTGTCATTACTAGATATGTGTAGGCTCTCTTTTCCAATAGTCGGTTTAAAAATATCCTCCCGTCCTACTTTAGCATTGAAATCCCCAATGAAATCTTCATGTAATATCTAGGTAACTGATCAAAAGTCTGTTCCAATTCCTCATAGAAGCTATCCTTTATATGGTCGTCTTTCTCTTCTGTAGGGGCATGAGCATTTATAACTACGTTCGATTTTTGCATTAGGTTAAGCAACAAATGTTATTGTAACTTGTTCCTTATATAAATTACCCAATTACGTATAAGAAAAGTCTCAAATTTCGCTAATATTCCATTACATTTAAACTCATTAACGCACTAGATAGTTTTACATTTAAATACAGTTGTAATATTACTACTACTGTTATTATATGCATGCATATCGGTTATTTATTATTTATTTATTAAATTTATATATTTTAATTTATTTATGCCTATTTATTTATTTATTTCATTTTATCATTTATTAATTCATTCGTTCATTTATTCATTGATTCATTTATTTATTCTGGCAAGGTTTTCAAGCTATAAGGCCTTCTCTTCTTTACTATCCAAAGTAACCGATATGCATACATATAATAACAGTAGTAATATTACAACTGTATTTAAATGTAAAACTATCTAATGTGTTAATGAGCTTAAATGTAATTGAAATATCAGCGAAATTTGAGACTTTTCTTATACGTAATTAGGTAATTTACATAAGGAACAAGTTACAATAAAATTTGTTGCTTAACCTAATGCAAAAATCGAACGTTCTTCACAATAATAATTGTGATTGTGATAATTATTCACTGAACAATGATGCAGAATGTGTAAAAAAAAAAACTACCTGTACGTCTATTACCTACTGATTATAAATGTATTTGAGATAAAAATGCTGATATATAACTTCCTAAAACCTAATAATGCACGAACACTAAAAACATTCCTTTTTGTAGAATAACTCTTCTCGGGTTCTCAGCCAGGTGAGTTGGAGATTAGCTTCCAAGCTTTCGACGGCTAGCTCTGCCATCTTCTTCAGGGAAGAAGTGATGTGGGACGACGTCTAGCCCTACTTTTGCATATATACCGGCTAGACGTGGTCCCACATCACTTCTTCCCTGAAGAAGATGGCAGAGCTAGCCGTCGAAAGCTTGGAAGCTAATCTCCAACTCACCTGGCTGAGAACCCGAGAAGAGTTATTCTACATCAAACGCCGGGAAAGCCTCAAGTCATACAACATTCCTTTTTGTTCAACTTGAACCTTATTTTTGCACCAAAACTTTAGTATCACGAAATTATCTTCACAGATAGTCTTCCGATATGCGGAATTTCTTACATTTTTTGTAATTTTTATGTTTACACATTTTTTAATATGTGAATAAACTTTGCCATTTTGGTAATTTACATTATATATCACAACTTGGGCATGATCAATTCAGAGTGTTTCTAATTTTACTGTTACTTGCTCATTATAATTATTTCCACTATCAATTATGTTCAGGAAAGATTGAATTTATTGGTTTCGTTATTTGTTGCAGGTTAGACGATTTCAATTAAATTTCTAGGTCAATGAGAACGTCAACTATCAATTATTTGGTTCTGTACACAAACTCTCTCACGTCAGCCAATCAAGGCATTCTTCATCATTGTGACATATATAACGTGATTGTGCACTCATCGCCACCACTTTGTTTTCATATTGTCGTGTAATATTTCTGTTCTCTCTTCCCATATTTCAGAAATTTTTCATTATCACATGTCTGTCTGACGCTTTTCCAATTCACTGCGGGCTAAAGCAAAGAGATGCATTACCACCTTAACTTTTATTGCCTACGTAAAGAGGCGCCATCTCGGATGACTAGATGAATTCTTTCAGGGAATGCTGTATTGCACATAACCTCTTAAAATATATTGGGTTGGTGCATGAGCACTCAATACGTAGTAAATATGTGTCCATAGATAGTTGCTAACCACTAGGATCGCTAATATCGCCTCATTACAGACAATGCGAAATAGTACCGGTACAGTCTATTGTTCCTAGCAGGTGTATCTTGTACCATAATGTAGTAACATGCATCAAATCTCCACACTCATGTTAGCCCCTCGTTCTAACTAACCTCTCAAAGACAAAAATTCCAAAACCTATCCAAACAAAAAAGTTATAATAGGTGCAGAAGAGTCTACTATAACAATAGCCCTATATATAATTCATGTACGAATAACCATTATTTCATTAAAATGGACCGAGATTTTATGTCCACTCTGTACGTATAACAGAAGGTTTTAATTTCCTTTGTATGAATTTATTGCCGCTTTGTTTTCTTGAATATATCGGCAAAAATAAAACTTGTTTTCATATTGATGATAGTGATGACAATATGTTGCTGGTGATTAGTGACAGCAACAGTAATGAACAGGCTTCGAGACTTCGGACCCGATAGAGCAGTTCAGTGGGAAATCCGCATAACGGCGTACTGAATATCGTGGTAAAGCGTATAGTGGGTAGTGGGTATAGTGGGTATACTGTAGAATGAATGCCAACAAATACGCAAAGAAAAACGCTCTGGATTTGAAGGTTATGACGAATAATTTGGTTTTCATACAAACTGTGTCTGAAACTATTACACGGTTAGAAAAGTCAGAGCAAGAGATGCCGGAAGCCCTCAAATTAATTTAGAAAATGATGGAGAGAATTAATGAGACATCAAGTACACCGGTTACTGGACGTGTAAAACTGAAGTGGAAATCAATTTTATGTAAAAATAACGGATATGGAACATTGTGTAACATAAACAGCAAATTAGTGGACATAGAGTCACCCTAGAATAAAGGACTGTCTCTTAGAGACTGCAATGATGTTAGGTTTTTCTTCGTTTTGCTCCTATCACGTCATGCGACGTAGAGCGCAGCTTTCTACAGTACAAACTTTGGCAGATAACCGAAAAAGATTTACGTTTGAGACACTGAGAATGTATCTTGTAGTACATTGCAATTCGGTACTGTAACTGCACTTCCTAAAGACGACCAATAGGATAAATGAAAAAATTAAAATTGCTACATGTTTATTTCCACCATTAACACTGTGTATACTCAAACAAAAATGCTTATAAAAGACAAGAGAATAAATGCTTTCCACATTATTTTGACATTATCATTGTTTAATGTATATTTACTTTCAGAATGTACATATGTGTGTTCCCCATACTACCGTACTCTACTCTAAATAGCAACGTTGTTATCTCAACACATTTCTATCCACCTGCAGCGAGTCAACAATCTATAGTACATGCATAGTATACTTATTGTAAAGTAGCCACGTTCAATTAGTAGGCTAGCGGTGTCAAAGAGGACGGAAGCTTTGTAGTTTCAATAATTTTAATTATGTCGCGCTGTCCATTGTCGTCGTCAAGTCTTTTGAAGGCCGCTCCAATACTCCACGCGGAGTGTATAAACCAGAGTTGCAAATTTTAGCAGTGTGTCTTGTTCTAGTTCACAGTGAAAATTAATTATATTACAGTTATTTAAATAATTAATTTAAAATAAATAATCGAAATAATATAAATAATCTTCAAATTAACTCATGCTTTGAGCAATTAAGCCTAGCCCATATCCATGTTATATTAATATACAGGGTGTTTCAAAAATACGGGGCATAATTTCAGGTATGTATTTCCCACATGTAGACAATCAAAATAGTTCATTACAACATGAGTCCGGAAATGCTTCATTTCCTTGTTATGGCCTTCACAACATTGAAATTCACCGGAACGTTTTCTCTTTCAGCAGGTCGTTGTCATTACAGAAGATGTTCAAAATGTCCACCTCCTGCTTGAATACAGACCTCACATCGATGTCTCATTGACCTGCGAACACGATCCCAAACTCCAGGAGTATTGCGTATGTCCTCAGAACATGCCACAATTCGATTCCGAAGGGATTCCAAATCAGGCACCGGAGCGAATAAACCAATGATTTTAAATGGCTGATAGAAGGAGTCATGTTCACAGTCTCCAGAATCTCCTCCTGTACTTCTGGAGTTGTAGATCTTGGTCGTCCCCTTCCCAAATCAGGAGAGTTAAATTTTCCATACTCGCACAGACGGTAATGGAGACGTACAAATGTCTTCCGATCTGGACATTGTCGCTGTGGGTACCTCTCCTGGTACAAACGACGAGCCAGCGCAGCATTGCCGTCCGCCTTACCGTACATGAAGTGCATCTATGTCAGCTCTTGATTTGAATACATGTCGCACAGTCTAACGCCTACACAACACTGAATGTAACCTTCGCCTCGGAATGAACTGTCAGAGTGCCCTCTTAATGTCTCCTTTGAAGGCAACGACCTGCGGAAAGAAAAACGTTCCGGTGAATTTCAATGTTGTGAAGGCCATAACTCGGAAATGAAGCATTTCCGTACACATGTTGTAGTGAACTATTTTGATTGTCTACATGTGGGAAATACATACCTGAAATTATGCCCCGTATTTTTGAAACACCCTGTATAGCAGCAACAAACAAGGCGTGACAACGTCGCATTTTCATTTTATTATCGGTGCATGCAATAAAGACCTACAAATCTTAAAAGGAATGCCGCTGCCCAATAATTAAACGAGGCAACTTTATCGGGTCCAAAGTCTCGAAGCCTGGTAATGACAATGAAGAAACTTAGGACGCCTCAACACCGCCTGACGTCATCATCCGGAGACGATTACAACAATATCGCAGCTTCATTGATATCATTAGTATTGATATTGATTTTGATATTGATATTTATTTGTCATTCAACTTTACAATTCACAGTTATGGTGGACCTTCACATTTCTGTTTTTCGATCCACCATCCCTTTATACATATAACTCATTTCTATTAATGTATTCTTTGCCGAGAATTTCTTGATTGCTTTCTAATGTTCTGTTATGACTGAATTGCTATATGTCCTTCCCCCTCTATCCTCTTCTATTCTCTCCCTCCTACCTAGACTGTTTCCCTTCCATTCCTAAATTTCCTATTTTATTACCCCTATCCATATATTTATTTCTATAATACTCCTACAGTTATAGTACCCCTGCTACTACTCCCAATCCAAAACATTGAAAAACATCAAATATCTAATTCACTTCAATTACACTTCCAATTTCTCTCTCATACCACTTCACATTTGTTCAGATATATATACAGTACACACACACACACACACACACACACACACACACACACACACACACACAGACACAGACACAGACGGTATATATATTTTCCCACTTTAATTCTCATTGTATTCATTGTTTGATAGTTTATCTTATTACACTCTTACCCTATCTTCTTACACTTAACACTTTCTTCTCTGTTCCTTTTCTTACACTTTTGCCACTCCTAACTTTCCTGCACTCACTTTTTAGCACTCTTCTTCTTCGCTAATAACCTCTCCAACGCCCTATCTATTCTGTCCTCACAATCACTAATATCTGGTAGTCGCTTCGTTCCTTCACTCGTTCTTCTCATGTCTTCTCTTGCATTTCCTCCATTAGTCTTGTCTATGCTCCTGACCTCAGTTGCTTCCCTAATCCTTGGTCCGCAGTGTTTTATATCTGCCTCACGTTATGTTTTCCTCCTTGGTTTATTCAGGTCAGCTGTTTCGTACTCGAAGTAGACGTCAGGTATCGTCATTGTCCATCTCTCGTTTCATTGATATTGAAGTTTTGTGTCGTATGCATTTTTCCATTCTTCCTAGCGTGCTGTCTTGACGATATCATTAGTATAGTAAACCAAAAGACTAATTGACAAATTGCTGTCTTGGAACGTTAGTCAAATATGTTTCAGCTGAGTACGCCTTTGTTCAAAGTAATGTACTGTATAGGCCTATCTGGTATGTGCATGTAGACCATATTCCTGCTTGGCTTAACTCCACTAGTATAGATCGGCTTGCTTGGCTTGAAATAAAACTCTTCTGACAGAGATGAATGCTCTATGAAGGAAAATCGCGGCCCGGTCTTGTGTGAGGCGAGCTTCTCATCTGGTTTGTGTGTGCAGCCAAGTATTGTTATTGCGCGGAGCAGCCATATTTGAAACCACATGGGAAATTCTCTCCGGCTCTAATAGCATGGATTGCGAGGCCAGTCTATCCAAGCCAAGACCGATACGACATGATTGTACGTGCCAGCTTTTTACAACATCAGGCGTTGTTTGCAGTCTTATTAAGGTGCATTGTACTACACAACATGTTTATTCCATTCTATTGTACTGTATTATATTATTCTATCTGCAGGAAATATAGTCGAACTACATGCTGTGTTCTTAAGATAAGTGTACAGGGTGTACCAGAACTTCACCTACAATCTTTGCGGAGTTATAGGGCATATTATATAGGAGACCATTTGTATTCATAAGAAACATATTTTATTTTTATTTTATTGGGTTATTTTACGACGTTGTATCAACATCTCAGGTTATTTAGCGTCTGAATGAAATGAAGGTGATAATGCCGGTGAAATGAGTCCGGGGTCCAGCAAAAGTTACCCAGCATTTTCTCGTATTGGGTTGAGTGAAAACCCCGGAAAAACCTCAACCAGGTAACTTTCCCCGACCGGGATTTGAACCTGTTGTGGTTTCGCGAAGACGCGCTGACCGTTACTCCACAGGTGTGGACTTAAAACATATATTATGCTAGATGAATTAATGAAATTAATCAGACTCAACGATTTGGTTTCCCCATTGCAAGGATTTCGATACTGTAAACCAGTGATGTCAAAGCAAGCGCATTTTTCTGACCTTGACATCGTGCGCGGGCAGCAAGCGCTAAGAGTGGAAAGAGGAAGGGTTGTGTATAAGAATAAGCAATCTGTTGGATTAAGAAAACAGTGGTGCACAAACTTCAAACGGAACGTGAAAATGTCGTTATTTTTATATGGCTTCTTTCTGTTTGATATTATCTATATTGTCTGTAAAACAAAAGTACTAGCACTGATTTCTTAATATTGCTCTTGTGTTTTAAATCTTAATAACATAATAGAGAGTTAAGAAGGGATATTCACTTAAATTCCGTAGTAGTATAATATTATACTGTATTAAGTGGATGAAACACATCATTCATAAAGAAAGTGATATTCCAAAGAAAGAGATTGAGTATGACATAAGTTGGAATTTATATTGATGGTATCTTTAGCCTTACAAAGTAATCAATAAACTAATCAAAACAATATTACAGCACAAAGCAAAGTTACCTAGGTACTGTATCTCTTTTAAGTGTAACTGATATTACATAACAAAACTCTTACCGCATTATGCTTTTAAGGTAATATTTGTAAGCAACTTCCTATCATCAGAATATTAAATTATTTCCTCTAAATCTGCTTAAGCTGACATTTTACAACACATGGGCACGTATCTTTTGCTTATGATGTAACAGTAGTTGCTTTGTTAATTCATTTCCTTACAAACAATTTCCATGCGAATATTTTCAAAATTTTCAATACACTATATTCAGTAATACATATATACGGTATATTAGATTTACGAAAACATTATGTAAGGCTACTAAATAAATAGGCCTATACCTGAAAATTTCACTTTTCTATAGGAAAAGTTGAGAAAATATTTCTTTTGAATAAAAAAATCAAACTTCTTATAATGCACTTACACTTCTCAGGCAAATCTAAAAATTAACATGGATACAGTTTTAATAAGTTCTCTTCCCTTTATCCATTGAATCAGTGCTGGCCATCCCTAAATATAGCTCGATCAAGCGGCATATACTGCCTCTTTCGTCTCTCTTTCCTTTCCGCTGTAAATTGCTCAGGCTCTTCTGGGCTCTAAAGCGCGCTCTTGCTCCTGTGGGCATCAATTGACATGCCTGCTGTAAACGATCTTTTAATTTACTGTCACCTGCACTGTTCGCGTTCCTCATGGTTTTGTTTTTTTTTTTTTTTTTTTTTCATGACCGTTCAGAAGAGGAGATATGTTCATATAATGTTTTTCTTTCAGAATCACTCATACTATCACCCCTCAACGTATGGCACTTTCGTCCTGAATCACTGTGGATATGCAAATACACATTCATTATAAAAAATTGTCTATCCAGTAGTGGTCCACTTAGTTGCCTGCTTAACATTAACGGTCTTACTAAAAAGCCGTGTATAATTTTCATACGAGACTTATGCGGAGTTGAAACAGAAAACGTTACTAATAAATATAGCCCGAATGTTTGGCAAAATGCCTTTTTTTTTTACTGGATAGAAGTAAATCATTATTTGCATAGATATAAATGTGATTCGGAGTAAATCAAAGTGATAGGGTCAATTTTTATTTTGCCTATTTAAGGTGTTACTTATTAATAAATGCTTTTTTGTAATTTTAAAGTAATATTTCTTGTTTATTTGCAATTTTCTAATTAATTGTAATTTAATGTGTATGAAATTCAAATATTTGAAACAATGACTAACTTTATTAACAATAGTAAATAAAAGTAATTTATTTAGGTGCTTAATCTGCAAATAATCGTGCTTTCATGCTATTGGTGTAATGTAATTTATCCGATATCATCAGCTTCAAGATCTCATCATAACAATTTACTTTTACCCTTCTTCTTTATATTCTTCATCCTATACAGTTTCAGTTGCTAGAAATTGGAACTCGCTTCCAGTGAATAAGTTGTTGGACAATAACTTCATTTAGGTCAAATTGCATAAATTCTTACAAAGATGAATTGCTGATTAATATTTGTTATTTAACGAAACTAACATCTGTCCATTCTTATTATTATTATTATCATTAATTTTTCTAAATAGATTTACAAAATATGGCAATTATATTAATATTCTCATTATAAAATGAAATATAACCCTGTAACATAGTCCTAGTAACTATATTAAATTAATTTTCATCATTTTACTAGCTATTTCAAATATTAAATTAATTATAATTCATTGAATTAAATTATTAAATTAGACTACTTTAAAATATAGATTTATCTAAATTTAAATAAATGTGTAAAGAAAGTATATTGCTGGAGAACCTTTTAAGTGTAGTGAAAATATTTGTAATTTAAATTTATGTATTGTATTGATTAAGGCTGGTTGAGTGAAGAGAAGGCCTTATCTTTTAACTCTGTTTTAAAACATTATTATTATTATTATTATTATTATTATTATTATTATGAATAATGATCGACAATCCACAGTTACAAATATAATATTGTCATGTCTTAAAGATACCAACAATCAGCTCTATAATTTTAAATATTAAGCCCGTTCTCATAGAAGTTGTCACGTAGAATTTTCAATTGTTTGCTTTCATATTTTCAAATCTTACTGTTACAGTTTTGTGCTACACGTGTTTGTTATTGTAGGAGAAAGAAATTTGAGTGAGGAACAGTCAGTTATTGTCGGGTGACAGAAGGTATAAGATCGGTTAGCTAGGATGCCTAAATTCAGTAAACCATTGCAAAGTAAACTTCATGGTTACGTTAGTGAATTTGGTGTCCATGTGTTTTCAACCAGTGGAACAGTTTTGTTATGTAAGGTTTGTGAAAAGACAGTTAATCACGAAGAAAAGTATTTTATAAGTCAACATGTGTCACCTACGAAGTAAATATGTGAGTTATGTTGATATAATTTAAATTTGTTCCTAAATATATTATGCCTTTTAAAATTTATAATGCCCCTTTTTAAAGATTATTGTGCTTTTTTACGTTTTTATTGTCTTTTTCCCTGCCTATTTTACCTGTTATAAATGCCTAAACATCCGGACTCTATTAATAAACCATGTATAAGCAGCGTGTAAACTATACACGGGAGTTGCTTTGCTGTAATCATACGCACGAAACCACCTGTTCAAGCGTTGTATACAGAGAAAAAAATGGCCGCCTCTCTAACAGCTGTTCGTATCGATTGTCATTTTATGATGATGGTTGCCTAGTAACCACAGAAGAACAAACAAAAGAGCACAGAATAATTAGAATTATATTGCTGTAGCTGTACTCTTTGATCAAAATATAGCGTGGTAATAGGTCCAGTTTTACTATCGATACTTAGCTCGGCACACTAGCGCATATTATCGGTTGCAATAAATAATCTGAGTTGTTCTATTACTTTTCGTAATAAAATAATGACGAATATATGATATAGTTTTATATTTACACACGACGTATTTAGTGATTATTAGTCAGGAATTTACACACGACATAAAAACGAGCTATTTACTGTATAAGAATAAACCAGTTAAACGTCTGTGTAAGACAGTGGTGTCAACGGATGCCCATAGGAGCAAGCGCGCGCTTTAGAGCCTAGGAGAGCCTGAGCGCTTTACAGCGGAAAGGAAAGAGACAGACAAAAGAGGTAGTATATGCCGCTTGGTCGAGCTATATACAGGGATGGCCAGCAATTATTCAATGGATAAAAGGAACAGAACTTATTAAAACTGTATCCATGGTAATTTTTAGATTTGTCTGAGAAGTATAAGTGCATTATAAGAATGTAAGTTTTAATTTTAATATTCATTTTTCACAAGTTTGCTTTTTTATTCAAAAGGAATATTTTCTCAACTTTTTTACGGAAAAGTGAAATTTTGAGATATGATTGTTTAGTAGTAGTATTAAAAGAATGTTTCTGTAAATCTAATATATCGTAAATATGTATTACTGAAGATAGTGTATTAAAATGTTTAAAAATATTCGCATGGAAAATGTTTGTAAGGAAATGAATTAACAAAGCAAATACTGTTACATCACAAGCAAAAGATATGTACCTATGTGTTAGTAAAACGTCAGCTCTATAGCTTCAGCAGATTTCGAGAAAATTTAATATTTTGATAACAGAAAGTTGCGCACCAATATCACCTAAAAGCATAATGCGATAAGAGTTTTATTATGTAATATTAGTTACAGTTAAAACATATACCTAGACAACTTTGCTTTATACTATAGTATTGTTCTGATTACTTTTATAAGGCTAAAGGTACCATCAATATCAATTTCAACTTATCATGTCATATTTTGCAATTCATTTTTAATTTTCAGAGAAGTCTATATTGTATCTTCAGTCACTGACTGAAATAAATACTTTTAAGATATTATCATGTCATACTTATTATCTTTCTTTGGGATAACACTTTCTTTATGAATGATGTGTTTAATTCACTTAGTACAATATAGTTGTAGTTATTATGGAATTTGTGTGAATATTCCTTCTTTAGTCTTTATTATGTTATTAACGTTTAAAACACAACTACAATATTACGCTAAGTCAGCCGTGGCGAAAAGGCCATGGTGCGCCGAGCCACTGCGTAAGTTGCAACGTGCATAGCACCTATGGAGGGAGGCGGACAACCGAAGGGGAAGTTAATGTTTAGGACGTGCAACGAAGAAATAAATGAACAAGAAAACATAGGACACATTATCACAACCTAAAATTAACTGTCTTCAGAATGTCTCTGCGAAAAAGTTTCAAAATCAGGAATTAAGTCACTTACTGCCAATCGTAGTTGATCACGAAGGTATTTGTCTTTCAGTCGTGATCTAAATTTGATTTTTACTATTTTCATTGTTGAAAATAATTTTCACAAACGTAAGTTACAGCGAACATGGCTTCAAAGAGCAAGCGAAAGAACGAAGCTTCAAATATTTATTTTCTTCCAAAGATTTGAAAAGTTCAATATCTGTCAAGTCCTTACATCTAGCTTTCATTTAACGTCACATTGTAAATCTGTGAGTTTAAATTGAAAATCTAACCGCATTATTCGTACATCTGCTGTAAAAGAATCGACGTACAGACATGATAATAATAATAATAATAATAATAATAATAATAATAATAATAATAATAATAATAATAATACTTAACCTTTTAATGTTTCATCAGTAAAATGTAGTAACTTATAATGCCGTTTTAGCCTATGTTATACAATCGTTTTCCTAGTAATATTTGTGAACAAATCATACATTTAATATTTTCATCATATTATAAGCAAAAGAATGCATCCTCCCATCCTACTTGAAACTTTCGTTTTTTATAGAGGTACATGGTTTCGAGAGAGATATTGCGACGATACGCCACTCGCAGGTCCGAGACAAATACAAATAGAACGGAGTTTGACTCCAGTGAGTAAGAGGGTGGGGGTTGTAGGTAGGAAGCGAGAGAAAAGCACTGCGAGCCACAATGTGCTCGTGAGTCGCATTTTCGCCGAGGCTGGGCTAAGTAATAGTTATTAGTACCTTTGTTTTACAGACAATATAGAAAATAACAAACAGAAAGAAGCCATATAAAAATAACGACATAAAATTTCACGTTCCGTTTGAAGTTTGTGCACCACTGTTTTCTTAATCCAACAGGCTGCTTATTCCTCCTAGCATACCTAGCGATTAATGCCCGCGCACGACGTCAAGGTCAGAAAAATGCGCTTGCTTTGACATCACTGGTGTATGAGATTTTATTAGTAAGAAGACTGTAGACCTATAATCCTTATAGTCCATATACGAGTTTTTTCATTTGTAGAGACGTACTATTCTATAAACCTTTTCTTTTCCCAAGTAATTCAGTTTTATCGTTCATTTTCATTTCGTCATTATTTTAATACTACTGCATTATATCACCGGCCTAGAATATCCTGTTTAATTTAAAGGTTTGAAAACAACTGCCTGCCTACTTCAGTGTAACACATAAGAGATAAAAGTGTTGTATACACGAACGTAATGAAATAAAAGGAAGTTAAGAATAGCGCCGTTATGTTGCTAAGCGCGTGTGTGAGAGAGGTTTGTTTGTTCGAACTGCATATTAAGGCACAGGAAATGTGCCGCAGTGAAGAATAATTCATACTCACCTTCTGTTAATATTCAGAAAGAGTGCTGCCATACACCTGCTGCTCGGCGTATGTACGATACTGCTGTGACACCAATAAGAAAAAAGGAAACACAGCGGTATGAAAGTTTAACACGAAATTAAAGTGAGGTTATATAGGGCTTAAAAGATCATAATAGGTACCAAGAAAACTGGCTAGCTCTCATACCCTTCTTTACTTCAAAGGGGTACATTGATGTCTTTAATCTTTCCTCTTATTTATTTATTTTTCTTTTCTTCGTTCTAATTGTCTGCTTTACTTAATTTATCTTCATCTTTTTCTTCTTTTGTTACTTCGTTCTGCCTGTCTCAGTTTTCTTGCTGTCTGACTTTATATTTATTAATGTTTACTTATTTTTACTTTTACTTTTATTTTAAGAAGGTCTTAGACTAGTAATTTTAGATTAATATCGTTAGTAAGTATGATTCTACGGAACAAAAAGGGTTATTGTGTTGATATGTTGTATCAGTGATGCGTGGTGAGTCAGTGAAGTTATGGTTTACAGTAGCAGTGAATAGTTTCGATCAATGATAATTTATGGTGTCAGTGAAATGTGTTCTGTGTCAGTGAAATGTGTTCTATGGTGTCAGTGAAATGTGTTCTATGGTGTTAGTGAAATGTGTTTTATGGTGTCAGTGAAATGTGTTATAAGGTGTTAGTGAAATATGTTCTACGGTGTTAGTGAAATGTGTTCTATGGTGTTAGTGAAATGTGTTCTATGGTGTTAGTGAAATGTGTTCTACGGTGTCAGTGAAATGTGTTCTGTGGTGTTAGCGAAGTGTGTTCTATGGTGTCAGTGAAATGTGTTCTATGGTGTCAGTGAAATGTGTTCTATGGTGTCAGTGAAATGTGTTCTATGGTGTCAGTGAAATGTGTTACAAGGTATTAGTGAAATATGTTCTGAAGTGTCAGTGAAATGTGTCATAGTGCCAGTTTAGTGAGTGAAATGAGAGTAAAGTGAAAATACTGAAAATTAATATCAGTACCAATGTGCATGTCGTATTTATGTAGCTTCATATGGCCTACAGTAATGTAGGTTATTAGAGGTGAACAAAATTAACTGCCGCTCTCGCTCGCTGTGTTCGTTGCATTTGTCTTTCGAGTCTCGTCTCGTCTCGTCTCGTCTCGTCTCGTCTCGTCTCGTCTCGTCTCGTCTCGTCTCGTCTCGTCTCGTCTCGTCTCGTCTCGTCTCTTATCGTCCCGTCTCGTCTCGTCTCTTATCGTCCCGTCTTGTCCCGTCCCGTCTCGTCTCGTCTCGTCTCGTCTCGTCTCGTCCCGTCTCGTGTCTTATCGTCCCGTCTCGTCTCGTCTCTTATCGTCCCGTCTCGTCTCGTCTCGTCTCTTATCGTCCCGTCTCGTCTCGTCTCGTCTCGTCAGTTATCGTCCCGTCTCGTCTCGTCTCGTCTCGTCTCGTCTCGTCTCGTCTCGTCTCGTCCCGTCCCGTCTCGTCTCGTCTCTTATCGTCCCGTCTCGTCTCGTCTCGTCCCGTCTCGTCTCGTCTCGTCCGTCTCGTCTTTCGTCTCGTCTCGTCTCTTCTCGTCTCGTCATTCTCGTGCGCTTCGAGTCTCGCTTATCATTCTCGAAATAGCATTTGGTCGGCGTGAAAAGATTTCGTAACTTTAAATAACATACATCATTGAAATAAATAACATTATAAATGTTTAGATGAGACAAAAATACAAAACAGAACAGTATCTTGGTTATCAAAATATTCTATTTCTATTATATGATATTACCTACGGTTATATAAATAGAATTTTTGTAAAGCTCATTTTAGAAATTTCAAAATTCTTACTATTCCTTATAGTTATATTTATGAAACATTAACTATAACAAAGCAATACGAAATTAAATTATTTAATAATAAAGATTTACGTAGCTATGATGCTTGTTATGGAAAATTATTTTCTATTGGAAGATACAGGAGTAAAACGTGTAGGAAATATCAAACATATGTTGGCGTTAGGTTTAACAAATTTCCCAATAACTGCACGGATTTACAACTAAAGAAATGTAAAGTAGGGATTTAAAATGTTGTAATTGAAAAGTGCTTTTATTCCATATTGAATTTTTAGATCGTGCAGGCCTTATTTTAAAACCGTGTTACTCATTTATTTACAATCTCTACAGCAAATGTATACATGTGCAAAATAAAATGATTATGCATAGTATGAATATATTCAATAACATAATCACAATTCTGGTTGCACATTACCCTTTGAGACTTAGGCTTCATTTATTTCATCCGTTTCAGAAATATGACTTCATGAAGAGCCAACATTCTTGCGGTTGACGATGGACACAATGGCGTGAAGCTCTCAAAATTGTAAGTCACATTTTTCATGATTCATTGTAAAATTAATTAGCTTAAGAAATATTATTGTTTATAATATTCTTTTATATTTACATATGATCTTACGTTTCTCTATGTAGACTTGATAATTTTAGGGTGTACGTTCATATTTCAGTGTCGTATGAGTGTTTAATTTTGACGTTAATATGAATGATTCACTTCGACATAAATATGACCAATTATTGTAGAAAGAAAAAATAGGTATAGAATAGAGTAGGATGATTTCGTTCTGCGTTCCTTGGGATCACAGTGGTCGGGGGACAGCTGTGCAAATGTCATAGCTATAACTGCCTCCATTCAACATTTACAGATGAACCGACCAATAACAAAATTTCCCCATTTTAAACTTCAAGCCTTAGAAACTGCTAGGACATTCACAAAGAAAATGTTTTACAGATATTTGATCTTTACTAATTTAAAGAGTAATATATCCTACATCATCCAGCAACAGTTGAGAATCGTGCACCAATTAGTTACTCATTCATTTTCAACTTTAAAATACCGAAAATTTAAGATTTTTTATTTTGTTTGAAAAACTTATAAATTCTCTATAAGGACTAAAGTCATCATATATTGTCGGACCATCGGATCTGTGCCCCTTCAGCGCTGTCGTCGTTCTTGGAAAAGTTAACGCCTGTACTCACTCCATTCCACCCGCTTTCCTCCCACCACGTCAAACAGCAGGCCACGAACCTTGCCGAATAGGGATGTAGCCAAACTTCCGTCAAACGGTGTCATAAATAACTGGTCCTCCATGCTACAATATCATTTCTTTCAATAAAAATACATCTTGTATTTCTACATTTTTAAAACCTAAATCCCACGTCTCGAATCACTTTCCATAGCGTTTCTCTCTAATCTTGGAAATTATTGCTTCTCTCGCAACCTTCAGTAATTTCTTCAATGTTGGAACTTATTTCTGCACGGTATAAAATTCTTGTATCTTTCTTCTTAAAATACATCGGTTCATATCATCTACAATAATTAAATGTTCCCTTGGGCTGTTCTTCTCTGGTGATTCTAGCTTTTCATCTCCTGCACAGACTCCCTCTCTCCTGATTTTCTTTATTAGGAGCTTTGAACTGTCTATATAAATTACATAAAATGTTTTATTATTAGTATTAGTTAAGTAATTTTGATAAGTCATCAATTGAAATAAAATAAGCCTCACCTGTGATAGTAGCTGCTCTTTTCGTTGCCTGATTTATAGGAAACAGATATTGACCTGTTTGTTTCTCTTCATCGCATAATGCTATTACGTACTTGCTTAATAATATTTCTTTCGCCACTCCGTGCTACAGTGTTCATGTTGAGTTGACAACACTGGACTGCAAGTGCAAATAAACTGTCCCACAAGAAGGCCAAAATTGTGAGTAGTGGGGGACAGAAAGGGAGAGAGATAGAAAGAGAGAGATAGGAATGCAGGGAGAGAAATGAATTACCGAGGCTGAGAAGGAATTAGAATTCAGTTCGCATTTCTTACGAGGGCACAGATCCGATGGTACGACAATAATTACCGAAATTTCACTAAGAAATTAGTCTTTCCTATTGCTAAGCAAACAGTTAAAAAATTGTTAGTTTCTCTAATACATTTCAGGCCAGGGCAGCATTTTCTAAGAATTATAAGTTGTCCCTAAACTTTCTGGCAACACTATAGAATGGTACACTAGAAATAAAGCCAGTACTAAATACTAGCTTTGATTAGCAATGGTGGTGCCAACACAATATATTTAATTTTCATATAAGAGGAACATAGGTTCAGGGTGTTTGAGAATAAGGTGCTTAGGAAA
The DNA here is from genome assembly GCA_025594305.2 of Periplaneta americana. NCBI lineage: Eukaryota > Metazoa > Arthropoda > Insecta > Blattodea > Blattidae > Periplaneta > Periplaneta americana. The sequence continues at coordinate 12,257,323 of JAJSOF020000035.1, forward strand.
ATATTTGGGGCTAAGGGATGAAGTTACAGGAGAATGGAGAAAGTTACACAACACAGAACTGCAGCATTGTATTTTCACCTGAATTAAAAACATTAAATCCAGACGTTTGAGATGGGCAGGGCATGTAGGGGCGAATCCAGAAATGCATATATTTAAATGCCTTTAGGGAGGCCGGAGAGGATAATATTAAAATGGATTTGAAAGGCGGGGTAAATAGAGACTGGATTAATCTTGCAGGATAGGGAATGTGAGGGCGGCAATGAACCTTCGAAAAGCCATTTGTAAGAAAATAAATGAATGGGAGGAACATTTTTGAATTAAAAAACACCTCAAGGCCTGTGTTCAAAATGCAGATAAGTAAAAGAAAGTTAAATCTAAATACATTTTGCTTCAAAATAGAAAAGTATTTCACTGTGGGCAAATGGAGATTTAACAATAAAATTATTGAAGTAGACTAGAATGGCAAGGGAATTGAAAAGGGGGGGGGGAATTAGAATCATATTAACGAACAATGAGGGCAGTGGAATTAAATGCGGACTACAAAGGCGTGATGGAATGCATTACGAACTCCACAGTGGCGGTAATCATATGCGGAAAAACGGCCGAGGCGAGTGCAAGACGGGGAAGGAAAATTAAAAGACCAGGATGTAGGTCTGGGGACAATAGACGGAATGTAGGCATTCATTTAAAGGGGACCTGGCTTCCATCCCATGCACTCTGCAGACGCTGCACTTGTTTCAAGTGCTGGGATCGTCCTGTGTTCGACATATAGCAGACTTTTGCCCTTCTTTTCAAAGTCTTTCTACTTAAAATTATACATTTTAAAATTATTATTAGATTTTCCGTTTTCTCTCTTCCCATTTTACTTCTCCTATCCTCATTAATTAAGTTCGTCATATTCTCATTTTCTTCTTTTCTTCATGTTTCTTTGTATTTATTCTTCCTTAAGGGAGAGGATGGCATTTTTTTTAATTTTTTTCCTATTTGGTATTGTATTGTATTGTGTTTATTAACATTCCATGGTATTCATACATGCTTACAGCTAGAATATGGAACAAGTCAAAAAACTTAATACTACTATAAAGTCTTAATTTATACTCACAGTCTAGATGAAATATATATATAGACGAGATTTACAATATAGTCTACTAGTACAACACAAAGTTTTAGTATCAATTTCATGAAGTGTTATTGAATGTCATGAATTCATCTACAGAATAGAAGGCGTGAGAAATTAGGTACTTCTTTAATTTGGCCCTAAATAATTTTATGTTTTGAGTTTCATTTTTTATATCGATAGGAGGCTATTAAAAATTTTACTGCCATATAACGCACTCCTTTTTGATAGCACGATAGACTTGCCGATGGAGTATGAAGGTTATTTTTTGACAGTATTTATGCTATGAACTGTTGAATTAGTTACAAAGTTTTCACGATTACATAAGAGGAAGATTGTTAATGAAAACATATACTGACAAGCCATGGGCATTATTTGTAGTTTTTGAAAATAGTCCCTACACGATTCCCTAGATTTGGCACATACTATTATTCTAATTACTCTTTTTTGTAATAGAAATATATTGTTACTATCTGTGGAATTTCCCCAGAACATTCTTCCAAAACTCATTACCGAGTGGAAGTATGCAAAGTATATTGTTTTTAAGGTATTGATATTTACTATCTTTTGCATAGATCTAATAGCAAAACAAGCTGAATTTAGTTTGGGGGTAATTTCTTTAATATAATTTTTCCAATTTAACACATTATCGATTTTTAAGCGAAGAAATTTGGTTGTTGTTGTTTCTAATAGTGATCTATTATTAATTATTGCACTAGAAATGTGCGACGTTGAATTTGGACAGGATTTAAATTGAATTATGTTAGTTTTGTAACAATTTAATACTAATTTATTGATTGAGGGCCAGTCACATATTTTGAAGAGAATTTCCTCTGTTGAAGATTGGAATGTGTTGAAGTTATTGGCTGTAATTACTATACTTGTGTCATCTGCAAATAATATGGGATGACCTACATCTTTTATTAGGGGGGGGGTGTAAAATATTAATTTTTTGTATGTAGAGAGCTCATAGCTGTGGTAACTCAACGAAATAAAAATATTTTGAAAAACAAATTATTGGGGGGTCCAAATTTGAAAAAAAAAACCTAATGCAGGATTGTACTGAAACCCATATATCTAAACCGTTTTTAAAGATAGATTCAAACAGTTTTTTTGCAATGTATTTGCAAAAGCATGTTCTACAAACTGGGACGTATTTTTAAAATGAAACCAATTAACATAATTCTGTTACAGAGAGAAGTTTTCTAATAGTCTAAAGAATGTGTGTCCTAAATTTCATGCATGTATCTTTAATAGTTCAGAAGTTATATCCATTTTTGTCTGGCAATGTAGCAAAAACAATGAAGCTACTGGAAACCGATAAAAGTGGGCGTATGATTTAAAAATCCATAGCGCAGGAAGTTTAAAAATGACGTCTCAACATCTGTTATGCAATGCATTCCACATATATCAAAGGGTATTTTAAAGAAAAAAAAATTTTTTTTTTGGAAATTTAATTTACGGGAAACAACAATAAAAATGGGCGAGTGATTTAAAAATTCATAACGGAGGATATTTAAAAATGGCGACTTAACATCCGATAAGGGCACAAATACCCACAAAATGTTATACTATGCATTCCACACATATCAGGGAGTATTTTAAAGAATTTTTTTTGAAAATTTACTCATTTTTCACAAAAAAAAAAATACCATCCTTTCACCTTAATTTATTATTTAAGTTTCTCTTCCTGTTCACTTTGTTTCTTCTCTCAATTCGGTAACGCAGTATCCTCCAATTATTTACACCTCTTTGTTTAAATTTCTTTCTACAGGGTGTAACAGAATAACTGTTCCTAATTTTCTGATGTGATAAAGAACATGAAAATACTATAAAAATTGTTTCTTAATAAAGTAGTGTCAGGAAATGCTTCGTATAAAAGACAGAGCCTGATTTTTCTAAACGTATATTCAATTCAATTCAATTTATTTGGCCATTAGACGTACAGTTTTAGACTTCGTCAGAATACATTGAAAAACATATAATACATTTTAAAAATACATTAATAAAAGAAACAGTAAAATTTAAATAATACAATGAAAACATGAAATAATTTGAAACTTTTAAATTAAAGAAAAAAATTAACTAAATTGCAATTAAACTTATTTATTAAAATAAAATTTCATACAAATTTGTATTTAAAAACTCAGCAACAGAATAAAAAGGATTATTTAATAACCAATTGTAAAATCTAGTTTTGAAGCTATTCATTGGTAATTTATAATATTCACTGGGGAGTTTATTATATAATTTCATCCCCATAATTAAAAAGTTTGTGTTGCTCCTGTGTAATCTACAATATGGAATATTAATTTGTTTACTATTTATAATTTCATGATCATGTATATAGGCCACTAATGAGTATTTGTCGATATTTTGTCGAGTGTAAAGTATTACTTACTTACTTACTGGCTTTTAAGGAACCCGGAGGTTCATTGCCGCCCTCACATAAGCCCACCATTGGTCCCTATCCTGAGCAAGATTAATCCAGTCTCTACCATCATATTCCACCTGCCTCAAATCCATTTTAATATTATCCCCCCACCTACGTGACGGTCTCCACAAAGGTATTTTTCCCTCCGGCCTCCCAACTAACACTCTATATCCATAGATCGTATAAATACAACTTTATGATTGTTGAAATCTGTGATTATGGACAAGGCATGATTTTAAGAGTTTGTTTTAATCCACACAACAGTCATATTTGAAGTGACACGAATCCTAAAGCAATGGAGAATCCCCGCAGTCAATGGATGATTCCTGTAAATATTTGGGTTGGATTTGTTGACAACTATCTAGTGAGGCCATATCTTATACCTGCGCGATTGAATGAACATGTTTATGGCATTTTCCTTGCTGAAACTTCATGTCCCGATTAATATTAGGAGAAAGAAGACCAATCTACACTACGCACATTTCGATTTAAATTGTCGAAATTATTTTAATGCAAATTTTCCGAATCGGTGGATAGGAAGACGAGGTCCAGTTGCTTGGCCGACATGTTCCCCACATATGACTCCAGTTGATTTTTGTGTTTGGGGTCATATTAAATTGTAACACCCATCGACACAGCGGAAAAATTAGTTGCTAGAATTATTCTTGCTTTTGACTATCTTCGTAACCGACGACGGATATGTCGAAATAATTCGTCGTTCAATCATACAGTGTTGTGTGTCAACAATGACGGTCGCAATTTTGAATAGTCTCTATTGTCAATACCATTTTCTTAATAACTAGTATTAGTTAAAAAGAGTTACTGTTTAACCATAGAAAGTAAATAAAGCAACTTTCCAAGTTGAGATTCTTTAATTTTTTCTTTCATATCACTATCAATAAATAAATAAATAAATAAATAAATAAATAAATAAATAAATAAATAAATAAATCACTTTAAGACAAGACTTTCTGGACATTACTTTATTAAGAAAAAAATGTTTAATTGCATGTCCTCTACCACATCAGAAAATTAGGAACAGTTATTCTGTTACACCCTGTATATATCTTTTATTTGTATTTTATTTCATTCTTATTTTGTTCTGTATATTTAGCTTACTTGTTCTCTCTGCATTGCATGTTTTTTTTCTGAACATTTTATTTTTCCCTCTTTCCGTTCTAATCTTCTATCAATTTTCTTTTTCCTCTCTCTGTTTTGTTTGACTATCTCTCTCCTCTTCCTTTCTCTCTTCTTAGTTTCTCTCCCTTTTGTTTCATTATACTTCTATTATTTTATTCTATCATTGTTTTATTTTCTTTCTACTGTTTTTTTCTCCCACCATTGTTTTTGTCCCTATTCCTATCTGCTTCTTCCCATTTTTTGTTTGTTTTTCCCCTCTCTTTTGTTTTTCTCAGTTGATGTCTCACTCGTTTATTTATTGTTTTTATTAACTCTTTTGTTTTATATTTTAAAATTGTTCCGAACGCTTTCATCTTTCGTTTATTTATTTCATTTCATTAATTTGCTTGATAACCTTTTTCTTTGCATCTCTACTTGTTTTTTTATTTATTTCTGCTGTTTTCTTGTTTATTTCGTCATATGTTCATTTTACTGCCAGTTGTTTTTCTCTGACTGAAGCAGGTTCAATGTTAGTGTGCGGAATTGAGGTTAATCGGGCGCGTATGAAACTACAGTCGCATAACATTGCGTTATTTCGGTCGTAAAAGTGTCTGAGGAATATTTCCGCATCTCAAAGCAAGGGAACTGCCAACATGCTGATGTCTGTGTGAAGGAGCATGTCGATCTGAAAATACGGCTCTTATATTCAAAGCAATCCCCGTTTATTGCGAACGTGCTGATATATGTGCTGACTCAGATCCGAACATACCGATGTAGAATGCTGTCAGCATTCTGCGGGAGACCTGGATTCGAATCCCTGACGTTGAATAGAACTACTTCTGTGGTTTCTTTAGTTGTGCCCTGACTAGAAGGAAGACAAACAACTGTTCTATAGGCTCTGGCGATGTACTTGACCTCATTCGAAACAAATAATGTTTATGAAGCAATTTATTTATTTATTTATTTATTCATTTATTTATTTTTAATATTTAAATTTAAATCTACAGAATGCAGAATATAATTACAACAATAGAAATAAAATAATACAATCAATATAAAAAAGGAGATACAGTAATATTAACAAAATTTGAGGACGGAATGAGCAGCGCTCGTGTTCGGTCGCAGTTCAGATATATTATAATATATATAATATATATACTGTATATATATTATATATAATAATATATAGTATATAATAATATATATATAAATATATTATAATATATCTGCGAACACGAGCGCTGCTCATTCGGCCCTCAAATTTTGTTAATATTACTGTATCTCCTTTTATATTGATTGTATTATTTTATTTCTATTTCTATTGTTGTAATTATATTCTGCATTTTGTAGATTTGAACTTAAATATTATATAAATAAATAAATAAATAAATAAATAAATAAATAAATAAAAATAAATAAATAAATAAATAAATAAATAAATAAAAACAGACATCTTAATCAAAGTAATTCTCTTGGTATTACGGATGATAACGGGGGAAAATTCGAATTTGATTATTCCGCATCATTTTAGTGATTCTCGTCATACTTTATATAATGAGAAAGTGAGGAAGTGAAATGGATGTAGAAAAGGAAGATGTTGGCATAAAGGAATACGTATCGAATAAACTTAATTCTTGAATGGGCTGCCCCAACTTGAAGTTGTTTTGTGGAAATTACTTCAGGCATAAAGCAATCTTTTGAAAAATTAATTACGATATAAAATATATGATCAATGAAAAAGTTCGCTCTATTTCCATCGCTAATTTGCCATAAAGCCAAGAAACCAATCTCTTCGGAGGGAAAGAATGGAATGATCTCAAACCCAATGTCATCATGATGAGGCGATTTCAATATCGAAAAAAAAATGAATAAAATAAGAAGTATAAATCTCGTTAGAGCGAAAGTTGAAATCGTGATGTATCTCGCTCCATCCTCTTCATCCTCCACCCTGGAGCACTTCCTCAAGTTTCCTTAAAGTGGTGCAGGAAGAGGAGCAGAAAGTTTAGTCTTTTTCAAAACTTCCTCTACGCGAGATGGAGTTCCGATATTACATTCTCTCCTTCTCTCTTTGCTATACACCATTCGCGCTACTGATATGGCGTCCCAAGATCTTAATACTTCCACAAAAATAAGCACTGCCACCTGAAATGTTACTTGTTGTTTAAGTATGTTCTATAACATATGAAAAAGTTTATGCTCGACCATGGCGAAATGTAGTAATTATACACCTGGTAGCAGCCCTTTAATGCACCTCATTAAAGTACACCTATTCATTAAATTTCAGGCGTTCCACCAATCAGAAGACACCATTGCAGCAATATGAAAGTGCAAGTATCGATTATTCTCGGATATGCAATCGAAAGACAACTAGCGAAACGTCACGGAGGCTGGAAATCCAATACTGTCGCAGAAGGTTATGTTCTGTTACTATTGTAACGTTTAAACTAAACAACAATGTAACTTTATTCTTCCAACAATAACTCTTCACTTTCAACACAGTAACACAGTATTCGTTAGTGCACTCCACTGACGACAATGACAATTTACTTGGACTATTACGAACAACAATGAACTGTTAATCTTAACTAATATTTACAAAGCACTATTTACAGTTCTCAGTTCACAGTTCTTCTAGCTCAGTCACTCGAGTTCACAGTATCTCGAACCACAGACATTCAGAGACAGTCCACTGTACTCGAACTCAGGCCTTCGGATGCTGACACAGTTGCGGACGCACACTCAAGTCGAACTCCGGTACACAAGACTGGCTTGCTCTGTTCACTAGCTTACTCACTGAATGGCTGAATAAACTGAAAACTCTCAAGTTCGCTCGCGTTTCTTCTTTTATAGCAAAATCATAGTTGCGAGAAATTTCTACGGGTGTGCAGAGATAGCTCTCTCGAATTATCTGGATATCTCCAC
>JAJSOF020000035.1:12269914-12449914 GCA_025594305.2 Periplaneta americana
AGTTTTACAATTCAGTAATTTTCTACAATGATGAGGTGAGGTCCGAGGATTCGCCAAAAGATTACCCGGCATTTGCCTTTTGGTTGGGGAAAACCTCGGTAAAACCCAACCAGGTAATCAAATCAAAAGGGTGAAATGAAGTGATGCCGAGGACTCGCCATAGACCACCCGGCTTTAGTCCCATGGCTAGGGAAAACCTCAAGAAACCATTCAATAAGACCAAAGGGTGATCCAACCCAAGCCCGAACGCAGCTCCGGATCAGCAGCCCAGCGAGTCTGCCGACTGAGCTACATCATGGCTCTACTAAAAATATACAATACATAGCCAATCAGATTATTAAATTTACAAACGCAAGCGATCATTCAGCAGTTGACCTATATGTATAATACAAAACAAGTAAGTTAATTAAATGATACTCAAGAGGGAATTAAACGCAGAATAAATATGGGAAGTGCCTTCTATTTTTTGTTTGAGTAGCTTTTGTTGTCACCTTTAAAAAAAATAGGATTTATAAAAGAGTTATATTACCGGTTGTTCTGTATGGTTGTGAAATTTGGACTCTCACTTTGAGAGAGGAAAAGAGATTAAGGGTGTTTGAGCATAAGGTTCTTAGAAAAATATTTGGGGCTAAGAGGGATGAAGTTACAGGAGAATGGAGAAAGTTACACAACACAGAACTGCACGCATTGTATTCTTCACCTGACATAATTAGGAACATTAAATCCAGACATTTGAGATGGGCAGGGCATGTAGCACGTATGGGCAACTCCAGAAATGCATATAGAGTGTTAGTTGGGAGGCCGGCGGGAAAAAGACCTTTGGGGAGGCCGAGATGTAGATGGGAAGATAATATTAAAATGGATTTGAGGGAGGTGGGATATAATGGTAGAGACTGGATTAATCTTGCTCAGGATAGGGATCAATGGCGGGCTTATAGGCTAATTCACACGGGGATAGTTTACAGGAGTCAAGTGCTTGGAGCAAGTCGACTTTCCTTCAACTTTCCCCGTGTGATATGGTCGAGACAGTCAAGTCGTGACTTGGCGGTCAAGCAGAATTTGAGTTGACGATCCGTCAACTTTTGTGTCCACTTTCCCGTCACGTGACCAACTTGACTCCACCACTTCCCGCGTGTGAATGCGAACTTGTACCAACTTGGCAAGTAGAAAGTTTGTAGTTTTAGGCCTATTGTCGAAGTAAATTAATAATTATTAATAATGAGCGCTCCTAAGTGGAATTCCAACGATATCATAAAGTTTTTGGAAGTGTATGAGAAGTATGAACTTCTATAGAATATACATGACAAAGAATACCTCAATAAAAACAAGCGGGAATTATTATTCCAGAAACTAGTCAGTGAACTCATGAAACAAGGTTTCGAAAACATAGACGTAGAAGTGGTTCAAAAAAAGTTAAAAATCCTTAAAACAGGACTCATTCTGAGATGTTTCCTGTATTCTGTGTATGTATGTATTTATTTATTCACACTGCAATGGGTATATACCCGGTGGCAGTGGTAACTAATTACACTCAATAATGACAATAATAAACTTATTAATTAAAATACAATTAATGATAATACTAATAATTAATACTAATAATAATAATAATAATAATAATAATAATAATAAAATAACAACAACAACAACAACAGGGAATATACTAAATTAAATGAAACGATCACTTAAAATAACATTTGAAATATTCTAGTTTGTATCTTAAAACTAAGATCGAACTAAAACTCACGAGTATATGTTCATATCTGCACAAGTACCTTTCAACATTACACTCACTTCGCTGTCAACTCACTCACTGCACTGGAACTACGACACATTTCACTGATTCTATCCTGATTTCACTAACACTTCAAAAACATTTCACTGTTCAAATTCTTTGCACTGCCACTATAAACTATAAAGCTTCACTGACAGGAACACGTTTCACTTACACAGCACACTTCACTGACACGACATACTTCTTCACTGATACAACACACTTCACTGACAAACATAATTCTTCACTGATACAACACTTCAATAACAAAATATCATTTACACCCTTTAAATACTGTGTATAATTACCGTCTATTAGTAAAGTCCTTAAGCCTATTTTTAAATACATTTTTGGTTGTTGGTAAAGTCTTTAGTAAGTCTGCAGGTAAAGCATTCCAGTCCCTGTTAGTACGATTGAGAAAAGAAAACTTTCCAGTGTCCGTCCTCTGTCTTCTTTCTCTCAATTTATATGAGTGGTCGTTCCTTGAAGAGTAATTTGGCGGCTGCAACCTATTTTTTATTTCTTTCCAGGCAGGCTCACTTCTGTATGTTTTGAACAGTGCGCATAATCGAATTCGCGTACTCCTGTCCGTGAGTGTGTCCCATTTTAATGGTGAATTTTTCCGACAACACTTAAGAGCCCGTTTTTGAATCTTTTCCAGTGTCTTAATATGTTCTAATCTGTAAGGATCCCAACATGCAGCACCATATTCCATTACTGGACGTACTAGTGATTTATATGCAATCTCTTTGGATTTATCAGAAAGCAGGACCTTCTGCAGTTAATTCTTTCAACAAGGTATTACAGTTTCACCAAACTAAAAATGCCAGTTCACTATTGATTTTTATTAACTATAACAGGATACAAGAATTCAAACTCCACTACGAATACAAAATTCAGCGCGCGCTTTTTTTCAAGCATGGTTTCAAGTTTAACGTCTCCGTGTGATCACAAATATAGCATCAAGTTTAGAGGCTTCAAGCACTTGACTCCTGTAAACTATCCCCGTGTGACTCGGGTTTATGTGAGGGCGACAATGAACCTCCGGGTTCCTTAAAAGCCAGTAAGTAAGTAAGTAAATACAGCAATGTACAGGAAACTCCTCGTACCCGTTTGGATGTCTGCTATTACACGATGTAATCACGACACCCGCTTTGGTCACCGTTGATGTAATTATTGTAAATTCTTCTCTCGTACAGTAATTTGAATTAATACGAAATAATTCAAAATCTTAAGTATTCAGTGCAATGTAATTTAATACAGATATTCGGTTCATATGTGACAGTCACGTGTGTGCATTGTGTAGATGTGTTTACGAAACATGTTTGTTATGTAAGTATGCTTACTTGTAATGTAATGTACATACATGTGTACATATTCATATTCCTGTAGTTATTGGAGTTTGTTTTAGATAATTCATAACAGCCTTATATTCACATGTAATTAAATAACCTGGATTACTACCGTCTATCACAAAGGGTTCGGGAGTTCATGTATTAATTTTATGTTTGTTATTCCTGCAGGATATTAAACTTGAGGTGATATAGTCACTCTAATTAATTTTGTTAGGAATAAAAAGCTCTCCGCCGTATTGAACTCGCAGCTCTGGACCACAACAGCTCTGCTGGCCAAGGATTTAATTACAACACACACTTGACGTCGACTCCCACAATGCAATTATTCCCAAAACACTCAGTCCGATTCCATAATGTTTCTCTTTAAATTTAATTACACATTCTGCATTGCAACACTCTTTTGTTTTATATGTTCGTTGCAGTCGGTTGTCATAGCGACTTTTCTGTTCCCTCCGAACGATCTCTCCGCCAGCGAACTCAGTGTATTACAATAACAGAATAAGCCTGGCCTCCTAGAATAGTTTTCAAGCTTTGACATATTGTGGCGCGAGTTTTTGGGTATTTGCACCGTAACCTAGATGTATAGTGAGGTCCATGTAAGATTAGTTTCTGAAAAGGTAATGTAGCGTCTTTTAAATGTTGCCAACTTTTGCCAGATATCACCAAGTCAGGGAAAATCACAATGTTATATGCTGAAATTTAATAAAATTTATAAATTTATTTATTTATTTATTTGTTTCTTTATTTGATAATTCATTTATTTTTTATTGATTAATTAATTGATCTAATATTAAAATGTATTTTGTCTGACAACGGCAGCTACTAGTGAGTAATTAATAATTAATATTAATATTAATATTAATAAATGATACAGTAATAATTCATAAATAAACAGTATATATTTCAAAGTTGTCTAATATGCTGTACCTAGCACTGAGTTAATTGGCAGATATTTTGAAGTGGTATTCGATTTTTGAAATTCGTACTCATCATTTAATGTGATAAAAGGAAAGAAATGTTTAGGTTAGGTTTCCTGAATCATAAACTTTTAAATCAAACCAATCAATTTCTTATTGCCAAATAAAATACATTTTAATATTATATAAATTAATTAACCAGTCATTCAGTAAGATACAATAAATAAAAATAAATAAATAAAAATAAAATAAATAAAATAACAATCAATTAAGCAGTAATAAGGAAATAAATAATAAAAATAAATAAATAAATAAATAAATAAATTAAGAAATAATATAAATGAATAAAGAATAAATTATATAAGCAAATTATAATTAAATAAATAATAAAATAAATAAGTAAATAAATAAATGAAAAATAAACAAACAGTCAGTGAAAAAAAAAAATAAGTGAATAATAAATCAATAAATAAATGAATAAATGAATAATTATAAAATGAATAAATAAATGAATGAATAAAGGAATAAATAAATCAGCAAATTAATAAGTAAATAGATAATGAAATAAATAAACAAACAAATAAATGAATAAATAAATAAACTATAAATGAAAATAAACAAAAAATCAGTCAAGCAATAACTAAATAAATAAATAAATAATGAAATATAAATAAATGAGTAAATGAATAAGTGAATAAATGAATGAATATATAAAAGAATAAATAAATGAATGAATGAGTAAACGAATAAATAAAAATAAACATACTAATGAGTGAATAAATAACAAAATAAATATGTAAATAAATACATAATTAAATAAGTAATATTATTTTTATTGTTTCAGTAATAGCATTATGATTTTACCTGATGTGGTGATATCGTTGCAGGTCATTATGTTCGAAGCAAAATGTCCGATTAAGAAACAAGAATCCGGGGAATTACAGCTTGTTTTATTCATGATCACAATTCCACGGCCGTTTAAATCGGCCATGTAATCAACAAAGCGGTTAGAAACAGTTGAATTATAAACCTTGTTACAATGAGTACTAAATGTAACTTCTGAATAATAAGGGCTAAAATTTAGATATGAATGTTAAGTTTGTTACTTAGTTCTGTTACGTATAATATTAAAGTAATGAAAGATCGAGGTAATACATTAATTTCGTACTGAAAGAAGTTAATACATTGAATATTGCATTTTCTTTTTCAGTGCGTAAAGTGATTACTTACTTTTATGCTCGACCATGCCGAAATGTACTAATTATTCACCTGGTAGCAGTCCTTTAATGCATTTCATTAAAGTAACCTATAAAGTACAGGTTTCACAAACTCAGAGTGTTCGATGACAAGTCAGCTTTGACCGTTATAAAACCGCAAGTATCGATTATTCTCGGATATGCAATCGAAAAGAATTAAAAATACACGGAGGCTGGAAATCCAATACTGTCGCAGAAGGTTATGTTCTGTTACTATAATAATTAGCGTTAATTGTAAATAATATTCAAATATATTGAATTTGTCATCTCGTTTTTCAATGTGGAATTCAATAATCAAGGTTATAATATTATCAAGTTTAACGGGACTACGTCAAGGTCAATGACATTATTGTTCCTCGGAAAAATCAATACTTTCGCGTCTGCGCACATCTCACAATTCACGACCTGAACAAGGTCACTTCCGATCTTGTCAGATACAAATAAAATGTATACATCTGAATACCGGTAATTTCAAGTTAGAAATATGGTCGAGCATAAAAAGTCGTATGAAACTCGCCTATAATGGTAATTAAGAAGCTCGTATGAAAATTATGAAACTCGCTTGCGCTCGTTTCATAAATATCCATACTCGATTCTTAATTACTATCATTATAGGCTCGTTGCATAATGTACTATTTACGCACTAGTGTTTTAAATACTCGCTTTAGACACTGATAGTAGTGGGTAAAATGCAACTTTACGCAATATAGTAGAAAAAAAATATTTTTTTTTCTCGAAAAGGAAGCAAAAATGAAAAAAAAAAAAACTGTGATAAACTTTTTGTTGTATCTAATTGTGGAATTTCCTTAATTTCCCTCTCAATTTTTAGAGGAGGGGAGGAGAGTCGTTATAATTGCATTAGTATATAGTTAAATTTTTCTGTTCAGCTGATTGCCATTATAAGTTCGCAGTTTATATCGTTTGCGTTCTGAATGTAAACAATGTTTGAATTATTACTAAAAGAAAATAAAACTTAGAAATGTTGTACTTAGTATGCTTTCGAATTGGGCTAGGAATACCATGCGTTAAAACTTTCTGTTAGTTTAAAACTGGACGATTTTAATACAATAACGCTATTAATCTTATCGCAGAGAGTTTTACCAGAGGTAGGCCCTAACTCTACTGCAGTATCTCACTCCACAGTATTTAGCTCACAGATTCTAATGTTCCAGACTGCAAAGGAGGAAATCCACATTTCCTGTAGGCTAGCTGTGAGGGGGATACGGAAGGAGGGTTTCATCCCCTGCTCTAGTCTAAGTAGGGAAGTGTAATGGTGATGGTGGTAGGATTTGCAACAGGACTCCTGAAACTGGACCTGAGAGGAAGAAGGAAAACCTAGCATCAGTTTATACTTGCATTTCTTTGAGCTCCATTCATGAATTGCGGGTAGGAAAATAAAGTTTTCAGCACAATCTCCCACCACCACTACCACCCAACCCTCTAACCACCTTCATCCTAAAAAAAATGTAATTTTAGTTGAACGCACTGGTTCTAAAACCTTAGCACACTGAATGCGCGTTATTGTACGAGAAGGGATTATAGAGTTTTATAGCTTTCTCGCCGTCTATCCTCGATTCCCACAATGTCCTCTAAACCGAAACAATTGAAGTTTGGAAAAAGGGAATGTTAGCGTCTGTAGATGGCAGCGTGTGATACAACGCAGGACCCATAAATGTTATTTCTATTATTTTCTTTCCTCACAACATCGTTCAGAATTATTTAGCAATCTTACGACAATATAATACAAAACTTCTTCTTTCAGTAGTTTCTTTATTGTTTAACTATGGACGATATCCGGCAATGAAGAGGCTGGCTAACCTGTTATCATATTATTTATTATTATTATTATTATTATTATTATTATTATTATTATTATTCCACAAACGATTAGGGAAAACACGGGAATTTTACTGGAAGCAAGTAAAGAGATAGGTTTGGAAGTAAATCCCGAAAAGACAAAGTATATGATTATGACTCGTGACCAGAATATTGTACGAAATGGAAATATAAAAATTGGAAATTTATCTTTTGAAGAGGTGGAGAAGTTAAAATATCTGGGAGCAACAGTAACAAATATAAATGATACTCGGGAGGAAATTAAACGCAGAATAAATATGGGAAATGCCTGTTATTATTCGGTTGAGAAGCTTTTGTCATCCAGTCTGCTGCCAAAATATCTGAAAGTTAGAATTTATAAAACAGTTATATTACCGGTTGTTGTTTATGATTGTGAAACTTGGACTCTCACTTTGAGAGAGGAACAGAGATTAAGGGTGTTTGAGAATAAGATTCTTAGGAAAATATTTGGGGCTAAGAGGGATGAAGTTACAGGAGAATGGAGAAAGTTACACAACACAGAACTGCACGCATTGTATTCTTCACCTGACATAATTAGGAACATTAAATCCAGACGTTTGAGATGGACAGGGCATGTAACGTATAGGCGAAATTCAGAAATGCTTAAAGAGTTTAGTTGGGAGGCCGGAGAGAAAAAGACCTTTAGGGAGGTCGAGACGTAGATGGGAGGATAATATTAAAATGGATTTGAGGGAGGTGGGATATGATGATAGAGAATGAATTAATCTTGCCAGATAGGGACCAATGGCGGGCTTATGTGAGGGCGGCAATGAACCTCCGGGTTCCTTAGTAAGTATTATTATTATTATTATTATTATTATTATTATTATTATTATTATTATTATTATTATTATTTGAACTCATATTATTACTACTACAGAGCTTAAGGGTATTTGAGAATAAGGTTCTTAGGAAAATATTTGGGGCTAAGAGGGATGAAGTTACAGGAGAATGGAGAAAGTTACGCAACACAGAACTGCACGCATTGTGTTCTTCACCTGACATAATTAGGAACATTAAATTCAGACGTTTGAGATGGGCAGGATATGTAGCACATATGGGCGGCTACAGAAATGCTTATAGAGTGTTAGTTGGGAGGCCGGAGGGAAAAATACCTTTGGAGAGGCAGAGACGTAGATGGTAGGATATTAAAATGGATTTGAGGGAGGTGGCATATGGTGATAGAGATGGATTTCTCTTGCACAGGATAGGGACCGATGAAGGGCTTATGTGAGGGCGGCAATGAACCTCTGGGTTCCTTAAAAGCCACATGTATTACTACTACTACCTCTGAAACTACTATGACTACCACAACTACTAGTCTACCAACTTTGCTCCTAGGAATAAAACTAACTTATTACTCTTTATGTATGTATGTATGTATGTATGTATGTATGTATGTATGTATGTATGTATGTATGTATGTATGTATGTATGTATGTATGTATGTATGTATGTATGTATGTATGTATGTGTGTATATATGTATGTATGTATGTATGTATGTATGTAATGTATGTATCCAATGCCTACCCACTCCACTTTACGTGATTCGGTTTTCGTAACTTATATTGTGGATAGATGGCAGGATTGTGACTCATTTTCTAGTTGCACACCACTTCGACGGTCCACGCTGTACATGATGTGTATTTGTGGAGAGTTATGTCGTGTACTAGGGTGAGTATATGTGTAAGTGTTCGTGCAAGTGTAGTGTATGGAATGAGGGATGATGATGAGGAAGGGAGAAGGGGAAACCCGTTGCCGGCACGTAGCCTACTCCTGTCGAATAGCATCAAGGTGGCCGCCAGACCCCATCCGACGGACGAATCACTATCAACAGTGACATATGCCTTCCCTTCATATGCACTGCGGAGAGATTTGGGTTTCAACCCAGGCATATTGGTGCACAATCTAGTGATTAGAAGTTGTGCACCGCCATCCTTCCTAGTCCCGAGGTAGAAATTTTACAGGGTTTGGAAAAAAAAAAAATGAACGAGCAAAGCGGGTTTTCCATTTTCCGAGATTTTGTTATGCACTTCACAAACGTATTTTTTACAGCATTTTTTGCACGATCATATTGTAAAAATTGCAAATACAATGTATTTTGCATTGAAAACTTAGAGCAATATTATTCCAAAGCCTTCGCAAAACTGCACTGAAATGGTAACTAAGTAACAAGTGCACTGGAATGAGTCTTTTTCAATATAGTTTTATGTATGAAGAATGGTTTCCCTAGCAACAAGTTAATGTGTGTAACTTTGAAGGACTAACAGCAGTAGCTGTAAATACAACAAAAACACGAACGTTCAAAAAATATTTAATGAAAATAAACACGATAAGAGAACTGGATTGTATCTCGCATAATAATAAAGAATGTGGGTCATTCCATACAAAATTTTAAGAATATGTCAGTGATGTCATGAATTTTTTTAGGCTTTTAATATAATAATGTTATTATAAAAATAAATTAAACTCCCAAGTATGACCGCCATATCCTTAATTTTTTAGTCATACGGATGACTGAAAAATGAGTGGCAGTTGCGTGCTAACTATAATTTGAAATATTCTAGACACCCTGAGATGGTAAATAGACGCCATTGTAAACCTGAACAACCTAATACAAACATTAATTCGAATAATATTAAGGGATGCTCATAAAAACACCTCATTGAAAAAAAGAATGAGTCTTTAAATTCATGTTTCATTCAGTTTCTTATTTCTAAGCCATCTCTAAAATTTTATGCCGTTATCTAAAAACCTTTGAATAATTAATTTAATAAAATTATTAATTTTGTTCCAGTTTCGCTTGCTATGGGAACACTTCATAACGATGAGTAATCTCAAACCTCAGTCTCCCTGACCTTGATCGCGTAACATTCTGCAAGAGCCTACCTGCTGAGCTCCTTTGTTCCGTGAATTTTTATTAAAAACATATGATAAAGTCAACATTCTGAAAATTTCACAGTGGAATCAAAAAATCAATTAAATAATGTTTTTCCGTCTGTAAAAATGAGAGAATTTATAAACAATGAAAATTGAAATCACTTTTCCATCTTCTTTTACAAAAGAAAACGAATGAAACCGTGTTCTTTGTTAAACCAATATTTTAAATTCTGATTGTTGCGAAACTTGTATTTACACTTACTGGCTTTTAAGGAACCCGGATAAAAAGCCCGCCATTGGTCCCTATCCTGAGCAAGAATAATCAGTCTCTATCATCATATCCCACCTCCCTCAAATTTTTTAATATTATCTTCCCATCTAGACTCGGCCTCCCAAAAGGTCTTTTTCCTCCGACCTCCCAACTAACACTCTATATGCATTTCTGAATTCGCTCATACGTTACATGCCCTGCCCATCTCAAACGTCTGGATTTAATGTTCCTAATTACGTCATGCTGCCCGCAATGCCCTGCAGTTCTGTGTTGTGTAACTTTCTTCATTCTCCTGTAACCTCTTCCCTCTTAGCATCAATATTTTCCTAAGACCTTATTCTCAAACACCTTTGATTTGTTCCTCTCTCAGAGTGCCAAGTTTCACAACCATAAAGAACAACCGAATATAACTGTTTTATAAATTCTAACTTTCTTTTTGATAAGAGACTGGATGATAAACCGAATATTGATTTCAATTTATCTGTGTTTAATTTCAGATTTATATTTGTTACTCTTGCTCCCAGGTGAATTTTTCCACCTCTTCAAAGGATAAATTTCCAAATTTTTATATTTCCATTTCGTATGGTCACGAGACACAATCATATACTTAGTCTTTTCGGGATTTACTTCCAAACCTATTTCTTTACTTGCTTCCAGTAAAATTCCCGTGTTTTCCCTAATCGTTTGTGGATTTTCTCCAAATATATTCACGTCATCCGCATAGACAAGCAGCTGATGTAACCCGTTCACCAAACCCTTTTGTTATCCTGGACTTTCCTAATGGCATATTCTGAGCAAAGTTAAAAAGTAAAGGTGATAGTGCATGTCCTTGTTTAGCAGATAAACATCTGACAAAATTTGCACCTTGAGCTCTGCTGTATGTTTCACTGAGACACATTTTAATTAATCGAACTAGTTTCTTAATACCAAATTAAATAATATCATATAAAACTTTTCTTAACGAGTCATATGCCTTTTTGAAATCTATGAATAACTTGCACTGTACCCTTATACTCAATTTTATTATCTTCGAATACAAAACATCTGATCAATAGTTGATCTATTACGCCTAAAACCACACTGATGTTGCGAAACTATGGAGAATATAAATATAATATTGCGTGAAATTCATATTTAGAACATACAAAATAACCTACTACAATATTTTTAACTATAGAGACATCATGGTTCAAAAGCATACATTTTTGAATGGAGTCACCCATATGTATCACCTTCGCTGTACTAATTAATTGAAATTTACATCTGCGGGTAATTGTAATGGTACGATTCGGCCCATAAGCAGTAGCTGCCCGCACATCCCCTATAGCTGCAGCGATGGAGGGCATACTTGTGAAAATGATTTGCATGTGATTTGTGAGAGTGCTGTCAGAACATGACGACGATACGGCATCCCCTCCTCTGCTAGTAATGAATATTGATGTCAACTTGTCAACAGATTTGTTGTTGCCATGATACGAACGCTATTGTCACTATTGTTTGCGGGGGCTTACACAGTTTAGACGGGAGAAAGCACGTGAGCCACTGTACACCATTTGCATGAAACACTGCTGCTCTCTATCGGTGCAGATAACAGCAAGATTTGCACCTTGAGGGCCGCGAAGCTTCTTAATTAGAAATATTTAATTTTACGGTACATTACGAGTATTAACTTGCCAATGTTATTTTTTATAATATACACCAAAATTTAAACTTTTTAGTCGCGAAGTTTCATAATTAGAAATACTTAATTTTATGACATATTACGAGTATTAACTTGTCAATGTTATTTTTTATAATATACACCAAATTTTAAACTTTTTAGTCGCGAAGTTTCATAATTAGAAATACTTAATTTTATGGTATATTACGAGTGTTAACTTGCCAATGTTACTTTTTATAATATACACCAAAATTTGAACTTTTTGGTCGCGAAGTTTCATAATTAGAAATACTTAATTTTATGGTATATTACGAGTGTTAACTAGCCAATGTTATTTTTTATAATATACACCAAAATTTAAACTTTTTAGTCGCGAAGTTTAATAATTATAAATACTTAATTTTATGACATATTACGAGTATTAACTTGCCGATGTTATTTTTTTATATATACACCAAATTTTAAACTTTTAGTCGTTAAGTTTCATAATTAGAAATACTTAATTTTATGACAGATTACGAGTATTAATTTGCCAATGTTATTTTTTATAATATACACCAAAATTTAAACATTTTATTGACACTTTAAAGCAATTTCAAACTGAGTCCTATGTAAAAAAAACTCTCTAGTACTAATCAGATTAAAATACGCTACGGGTACTCAAAAGTTATGCTGAGACGATAGCGTATTTTGGAAGACTTGGTAAAGCTGTTTGTAGAGGGGAGTGTACTGTACATAGAATGGAAGTAGTGAAATTTTCTTCTATAATTTTTATTTTAAGTAACGGAAATTTATTGTTGAACTTAATTAATTACAACTGACGTCCAGAAATGAAAGGAGAGAAATTTTTAACCACACCACAATTTTTTGTAAATCAGTCGGAAAGTAAGACAGACAATTTTTTTAACCACACCTGATTTCTTGTAAATCAGTCAGAAATGGAAAGAGACAAATTTTTAACCACACCTGATTTTTTTTGTAAATCAGTCAGAAATGGAAAGAGGACAAATTTTTAACCACATCTGATTTCTTGAAAATCAGTCAGAAATGGAAAGAGGCAAATTTTTAACCACACCTGATTTTTTTTCTTGTAAATCAGTCAGAGACAAATAACGACTCAAAATCAGAGAAAAATTTTTAATCCCACCTGAAAAAGTTTCTATGCAAACTTCAAAGAATAACAAATTGACAATTTTAAACCACAAAATACTGATTTAATTAAACACTGAAATAAACTCAGAATTAAACTAAAAATGAATGAAAGAAGAGACAAATTTTTAACCACACTGATTTTTTTCAGTAAATCAGTCAACATAATCAAAGAAAGAAACAAATTTTTAATCCCACCTGATTTCTTGTAAATCAGCTAGATATGGAAAGGGATAAACTTTAATCACACTTTTAATTTTCTTGTAATTCAGTCAGAAATGGAAAGAGATAAATTTTTAGCCACATCTGATTTTTTGTAAATCAGAAATGGAAAGAGACAAATTCTTTAACCACATCTGATTTTTTGTAAACCAGTCGGAAATGGAAAGAGGAAAATTTTTAACCACTTATCCTTTCTTATATCTCAGTCAGAAATGGAAAGAGACAAATTTTAACCACATCTGTATTTCTTCTTGTAAATAAGTCAGAAATTGGAAGGGACAAATTTTAACCACACCTGATTTCTTGTAAATCAGTCAGAAATGGAAAGAGACAAATTTTTAACACACCTGATTTCTTGTCAGAGTCCATTACGTTTAAAAATTCCTTTGCAGAACGAAAACTTATATTTGGTCGGATCAAATTTCTGCACATTTAAAGGACAAAACGAAAATTATTTCAATCATTTATTATCATAATACATGACTCTCTTAAACTGACTGAGCACATTGGGTATTAATTCAATAGCTTTCCCAAAATGCTCTATTAAATGTTTCATATAAAATAATTCTCTCGAAAGGAAGCAATTACGAGCAAAATTGTGTTAAATTTTTTTTTTGCTTGAAATACCTAAGAGAATAACCGCTTTAAATTAATGACATTACTTACATACAACATAATGGAGGTTATTTTGAGCAATTACTCTGAAATTTAGCCAGAATTCTCTCCATTTCTTTAAATAAATGACTAACTGTACGGAACAACACTTGCCAGATTTTAATACCGTGAAACGACAAGAACATTATCTGCAAGAGCTTCTTGTCTTAAATTATATTCTGTATAAAAGAAAGCTAATTGTATTGAATGCGGATGGCGTGAATATGTTAGCAGACAATCCACAAACGATTAGGGAAAACACGGAAATTCTACTTGAAGCAAGTAAAGCGATAGGGTTGGAAGTAAATCCCGAAAAGACTAAGCATATGATTATGTCTCGTGACCAGAATATTGTACGAAATGGAACTATAAAAATTGGAGATTTATCTTTTGAAGAGGTGGAGAAGTTCAAATATCTTGGAGAAACAGTAACAAATATAAATGATACTCGGGAGGAAATTAAACACAGAATAAATATGGGAAATGCCTGTTATTATTTGGTTGAGAAGCTTTTGTCATCTAGTCTGCTGTCAAAAAATCTGAAAGTTAGAATTTATAAAACAGTTATATTATCGGTTGTTCTGTATGGTTGTGAAACTTGGACTCTCACTTTGAGAGAGGAACAGAGATTAAGGGTGTTTGAGAATAAGGTTCTTAGTAAAATATTTGGGACTAAGAGGGATGAAGTTACAGGAGAATGGAGAAAGTTACACAACGCAGAGCTGCACGCATTGTATTCTTCACCGGACATAATTAGAACATTAAATCCAGACTTTGAGATGGGCAGGGCATGTAGCAGGTATGGGCGAATTCAGAAATGCATATAAAGTGTTAGTTGGGAGGCCGGCGGGAAAAAGACCTTTGGGGAGGCCAAGACGTAGATGGGAGATAATATTAAAATGTTTTTAGGGAGGTGGGATATGATGGTAGAGACTGGATTAATCTTGCTCAGGATAGGGATCAATGGGCTTATGTGAGGGCGGCAATGAACCTCCGGGTTCCTTAAAAGCCAGTAAGTAAGTAAGTAAGTAAGTAATGCATTGAATATATGTTAAAAGAATAGAATGTAATTGTATTGAAATAATTTATGAATGAATGAATCGAATGAGATAAAGAAAATAGGGCCCAAATACAATAGAATGTAATAGACTGAAGCGATTTTGAATGAAAGGAGTTCAATGAAACGGACTGGGACTGCATTAAATCGAATTTAGTTGATATTCGGGAATGCGATGTTAAAAGAAGAGAATAACAATGAATTACATTTCTCCAGGAATTTTGTTTGGACAATACGAACTTGCATACAGTAAATTTGTTTTAAACACGAGATTTCGAATGTAAATCTTTGTGTGTTTTTTTTTTGCAGTTTCTGATATACACCGAAAGCAAGCCTCTTTCCAATAGTACACTCAGCGATCGGTATTTAAGGTTATACGTTGTAAAACCAACCTTTCCAGGGGTCTAGAGTACGCCATGTGGAAACATTGACGGAATTCGTTAATTCAGAAATATTCGTCAATAGAACTGACCCTATCGAATGTATTTGTTCCTCCTAGCGTTGGAATGTGTAACGCACAAAACCAAGTGGATTTTCGAGGTGCAAGCTCGTCCTCTTTCATCGAAAACTGAAGCCCATTGATGTAGCCTATCGCAAAATCCCTTTCAAACCCGTGGGCTTTATTTCGCTGTATCGCTACTGTTGAAGTGTTTGGCCAGAGCGAATATTTCATCCCAATCCACCGTGTAAACATTCGGATTTGGAAAAGCCCATAGTGAAACATGAAGTAATAACCAAGTCTCTAACCCAGACAAGTGTGTTAGTCAACTATTCTCTCTTTGGTAGGATTTAAACTCAAAGCGATGGTCATTTATTTACGGGAAATGATAATACAATGTTGTAACCCGTGTAAAGAAGTAACCATAGAAACCCTGTCGTGGAAATGAGAGTCGGTTGTTTTCTGTCACTGTGTTAGTGGGCTTACTGTGAAGTTTTAGTAAAATAGAGGCAGGTAGACAATGTTTGGAGAATGCAATTCGACAGAATTACATGGAAATATGTGCGGTGGTTCAAATTTATTGCACTTTCTTAGTTATGCATTGAAAAATAGAATAGTAATATACGTTACAAGAGCGGTATGTTGAAGTTTTCATGTTCGAACAAACATACCGCTCGTGTATCGTACATTATTTTGTGCGAAGATCGTTTATTACATACCTGAAAGAGGAATTTCTAATTAGTTGCAATGAAATCTCCATCTTGGTTTCTGTTCAATGACGGCAACTTTTAAAAACAAAAATATCTATCTTCAAATTGTTGCTATAAAATGTTTTCTGTGTTTGCTATATTCTAGCAGGCCGTTATACGTCTGTCTTTTTTTCCCCCAGTCTATAAATGCGAACTTAAAACAAACGGTATGGTTATGTAATGATTTATTTTTCATTTTAATATTTTAACAACATTATTTACATAACATATTGCAGTAATAACATCCGCATCTGGAATCTTGTTTATTTTTTCACGGCTTCCTTAATGTTACTTGCATTACAAATGCAGTAACTTTTGTGGTGTTGTAGAGTTTACTTAATTCTTGCAAATATTTAAAAACAATAATTAACAGTGCAATTTAGGTGAAATTACAGTGGTAAGTTTCCAATTTATAATTATTACTATATTGAAACGTCTCTAAAAATAATATGTTAAAAGCCTAAAGCAGTAAAATGAATATGGAGCTTAAGCGGTAAGAAGAGGGAAATTGTTATGTGTGTTACGTTGGGAATACTGAATGTGGTATTTCACACTTACCGCGTATTAGTTTTGTGCGGAAACCAAGCAAATACGCACGATCTCGCACAAAAAAAATATTTCTTGTAGGCGCCGTTGGCTACATTATGATACCGTAGAATTTTTCTATACCAATAAGAAGAAAGCATGATAATATTTAAGATATGCCGCTCCAGGAATCGAACAAAATCAACATGCTGTCCGTATCAATAAAATTCATGAGTATTATTTTCGCCGATTGTACATTCAAAAGACTTGAAATTGAAGGTTTTTTTTTAACAACCATATTCCAAAAACATACATTTTCAGGAGAAACAAAAAACTATCTGGCATGGGTGTTGTTGACGCTTACTTCTTACTTACTTACTTACAAATGGCTTTTAAGGAACCCGCAGGTTCATTGCCGCCCCCACATAAGCCCGCCATCGGTCCCTATCCTGAGCAAGATTAATCCAGTCTCTATCATCATATCCTACTTCCCTCAGATATTTTAATATTATCCTCCGATCTACGTCTCGGCCTCCCCAAAGGTCTTTTTTCCCCCGGTCTCCCAACTAACACTGTATATGCCTTTCTGGATTCTCCCATACGTGCTACATGCACTGCACATCTCAAACAACGTTGTTGACACTTCAAGTATGAAATTCATCATGCCATTTCTTAAGTTGTTTTAGAAACTTGGGAAAACTGAAGTAGGTACTTTTATAAATTAAATTGCCTCATAGAAATACATGTGTAAATGCTGGTAACTGTGTACAAAGGTTGTTTTAAGTAAATATTCTCTGTTGTGGTTGAAGTGTGCCTCTCCTTCAATATTCTTTTTCTTTATTACATCCTCTTTCTTCTCCTTTCGTTGCTTACGTTTCTTCCATGGAGTTACTTCTGCACCTAAAGGTGACTTCATAACTAATACAACAATTCACGTGCCAAAGTATTTTTCTCTGAGGTGGGTTACTGCAATCTAATATAGTAAGAAGCAGTACTGCCAATCTACTACAGTTTAAAATTGTATGGATAAATGTTTCAAGATGATGTGAATGGGATATTTGTAAATGCTGCCATCGTCCTGGCTGGACAATGACTGTTTTAACAAAAAAAGTCTTTGGACTATGGGTGTTTTATGAAAACCACGGAAACTTTCCACTGCTCAAACACAGGACTATGGTGTTTTTTCCCCTAATAACTAATTCAGTAGATGGCCGCTACAATATGCTTGCCAGAGTCCTGCATTGGAGTTAAATCGCTCTCTTGAACTCGGTCGAGTGTCGCACCCTCGAGTGAGATACGATCGGTCGTGATACGCTCGTAATAAATAGAAGCACAGTACAAGGTCATCTCACCGACATGTCTTATCTTGTATGGAAGGCGACAGATAAGATACACATATGTTTTGCTTACACGGTAAAAATAAGGCTTTATTTTCTGCGTTTAATGACAATGGAACGTTTAAAACTGGAACATGAAGTTATAAATAAAATAGTCATGAAAAACGATATACAATGTAATTAAAATTATTCAATGTTTGATTTACAAAATATAATATGATAGGTCCATACATGTTGTTCCGCAAATATACTGCGACAATGTAGAAACGTTTTACAAAAACATTATTGATATAGCAGAGATTAATAACAATATTAGTACAGAGATAACATCATAGAAAATATAATAAAACGAATAATCATGCTGCACAACTGTTACAGACGCAAAGATTGATACACTAATTATTAGAGATTATTATTATTATTATTATTATTATTATTATTATTATTATTATTATTACTAGAAAACTTGATACAGTTCTTGCATTATCGTGATTGTGTTCTCCGTTTATAATAATTACATTTACATCCAATAACATCTATCAGATGTGGCAAAAACAAAATCACTCCTGTGTGGGGAAAAAAAAAAAAAAAAAAAAAAAAAACATTTACCTACAACATTTATATTACATTTTAAAGCAAGTTTTGTAGTTGTACTATGGAGAGGTTACTTAAACACTGCAAATTTTTGAAATGATAAACATCTATGATGTTACTACACAGTTCATTACTGTAACAAGGACGAATGTCTAACGCTCGTCTTATAACGTTCGAGGATTTATCGCTCGTGACAATTTTACCCATCATGCATGTGCGCTACCTATCGGATTATGCTATGAACTACTTGGCGCTCGAGCTAAAACGTCCGATGCAGACCTCTGATAGTTACCATATGCTTAATATCTCAAATTTACATTTTTTGGACTATGGTTCTTTTTTAAAAGAACCTTCAATTAGTTCTGGGTTATAAATTGTCTCTTTTTTTCTCCGTAGAGACAGTTTTAAAAAATGCCTGGATTTGCATTCCTCCGCCTAATGAAACGGCAAGACCTCCCAAGATGGAAGCATTCTTGTCTTAAGCGGAGCTCTGAACGCTTTAAGGGCTTCGTTCGGTACAAGAAACCCATTCCGCAGGGGTTGGGTTGTAGGCTGGTGCTTAAAAGATTCCCCAGGGAAGTGTTACTCATCCTTATTTAACAAGGACTGTGGTACATCATGGCGTTGCTTAATCCCACGATACAACATTCCCTATCTTCTCATTTGTTTCGTTCTCATAATTCTTTATGTCTTATCTGGCTGTTCTATTATCTACGTTCCCTTTTGAGTTACTTTTATTTATAGTAGCTTATATTTTGATTCTCATTTCGTTATTTTTGTTAGAACCTTTCTGTTTACTATGTTATTTTTGCTTCTTCCATTTTCTGTTTCAATTCATTCACCTTTAGCTTTATCCCGCTTTTCCTTCTTTCTTTACCTTCTCTATACACATATTTTTTGGTATGTTCTTTATTTCGCTTTTGCAATCTTCATCTCTTAATTTTATTTTCTTTCTTTCTTCCTTTCTTGCTTGTTTCTTTCATCCTTTCTTCCGATCTTCCGTTTTTTCTTCCTTTCTTTCTCCCTTTCTTGTTTCTTTCTCTCTTCCGTTCTTTCTTTCTTTCTTCATTCATTTCTTTCGTTCTTCCTTTATTTGTTGTTTCTTTCTTTCTTCCTTTTTCTTTCTTTCTTTCTTCTTTCTTCCTTTTTCTTTCTTTCTTCATTCGTTTCTTTCATTTTTCCTTTCTTTCTTTCTTTCTTTATTCGTTTCTCTTTTCTTTCTTTTTCTTCTTTCTTTCTTTCTTCATGTCTTCCTTCCTTTCCTTCTTTTTCTTTCTTTCCTTCTTCAGTCCTTTCTTCCGTCCTTTCATTCTTCCTCCCTTTTTTCTTTCTTTCCTTCTTCCTTTCTTTCTTCCGTTCTTCCTTTCTTTAGTCGTTTCATTCTTTTTTTCTTTATTTTTTCTGTCTTTCTTTATTTCTTTCTTCCGTTCTTCCTTTCTTTCTTTAGTCGTTTCTTTCTTTAGTCGTTTCTTTCTTTCTTTCTTTCATTCTTCCTTTCTTTCTTCCATTCTTTCTTTCGCTATTCCTTTCTTTCGTTCTTCCTTTCTTTCTTTCGTTCTTGCTTTCTTTCTTTAGTCGTTTCTTTCTTTTTTCTTTCTTTCTTCCTTTTTCTTTCTTTCTTTCTTCCTCTTCCTTTTTCTTTCTTTCTTCATTCGTTTCTTTCTTTCATTCTTCCTTTATTTTTCTTTATTCGTTTCTTTTTTCTTTCTTTCTTTTTTCTTTCTTTCATTCTTCCTTTCTTTCTTCCATTATTTCTTTCGCCATTCCTTTCTTTCGTTCTTTCTTTCTTTCTTTGTTTTATTTCTTCCGTTCTTTCTTTCGTTCTTTCTTCCTTTCTTTCTTCCTTTGTTTCTTTCTTTTTTCCTTTTCTTTTTCCTTTCTTTCTTTTTTCCTTTCTTTCTTTATTCTTTTCTTTTTTCGTCCTTTCTTTCTTTCTTTCCTTCTTTCTCTCTCCCTATCTTTCTCTTTCTTTGTTCCTTTATTTTTTGTCATTTCCTTTCAATTTTTTTACTACCTTGACCTCCTAGGTGCTGTATATCTATATTTTATAAAGGGGTCTTGGAAACAATGTGGTATGAAGATATCTCCAAAAATTATCTTTCCTGACTTCTGGGTAGTTGGAAAAAGGTAACAACAGTTCGACAATCGTTCAGTTGTTCACGCTTCCTTCAAATCTTCTTTGGTATTTGGAAATGATATAGTGATTTATTTCGTTTCGTAACTGATACTGTACCATGACAGAATATTGGAAAACATTGTCCCTCTAAGATTGACTTAAGATGTTCAGTTTAAGAGTTTCATAGGATTCCAGAGGAAGTGAGCAGCAAATTTCTCGAAGTGGAGGCTTATTTGCAATGCGAAGATGATTTTCTCCGAAATTATATCTTCAAAAGTTTCTCCACTATTACTCTTCCTCGCAGCCTATTTCAATGAAGTCAGGTACTTGCTTTGTACCACGCTTAACATGTCGACAAAATTTGAAACATGGTGCTTGAACTTTCTAAAGTTGAAGCTGTCTTAATTCGAGAGGCGAGAAATATGCAATCTTCACCTTACATTGAAAGTGGACTCTTTTTTGTAACATCTTCAATTACTACGAACTTGGGAAGAAAAAAAAAAGGACACTTGCGACATCATTAAGGATTGTTGAAGGTGTTTTGAAATAATTTCGATGTGTTCTAGATGAGTTAGAGGTGTAAATGGTGACATAAGTTTTGTAATGAATACTTTCCATATTACACTACAGCGTTGCATTAGTACTGTTATAAGAACAGAACGACTTTTATAGAATATGAAAGCATTATCATAAACTGAACACACGCTCTCGCCATGAAACAATACTAACAATACCATCCCATCGCACCTCCTCATACTCATCCTCTTTCAAGACTCTGGAATTCGTTACCTGCTAGCATCAGGGACTGTCGAAATAAAATTGAATTGAAACGCAAACTTACTAGACACCTGGTCAGTAATTGAGACTCGTTCAGATATGGTTTCTTGTAAATAGTTCTCTTAATCTATCACAAAACATTTCAATATCCGGTCATTTCATCGCTATATAATTTTATTCTAGGTTTAATTTGTATTTCAGTAAAAAATAAATTTCTCTTTGTTCTTAACTTCTATAATAAATTGTCTAGCCTTTATTAATCAGGTAATATTTTCATACTTTTATTGTTATTGTAATTGGAATTATAAATTTAAAATTAATTGGACGGAGTTACGTAATAAGAGACCAAGCGCCGAAAACCTGTTTCGAGATATTGACCATTGGAATAAATCTGTTTTTTTTTATAAGACAGTTAATGCAAGAAGTATTATAACATTCATACTATTACAAAAAATAGCAAAAAAAATACCAAAACAAAGGCTAACTGATTTTTAATAAGAGACCAGCGGTTGAATTAAAATTTCAAAGCAAAATAAATATCCATCTTGATTACACAAATTTGAACACTGTATCACTTCGGAATATGTATGGTAAGACTTTCCTGTGTTAAATTTCAACGAACCTCGTTTACATGTTTCGACCTATTTATGGGTCATCTTCAGAACTGGTCGTTGTTGGTCTTGGCGCCACTTGTTCTGTTTCCTGTGAGGGTGTGTTCCTGTGGTATAGTGTAGAGTCAAAGAGTGTGTGTGTTTTGAAGTTGAGTTGTGTGTTGAGAATTTCGTTGGGGTGTGTTTTTGTGTGTCTGTATATTTCATAACAAAATTACAAAACACCTCCACATATGCAGAACACATCACAAATGCTAACCACACCCACAGAGACATCAACACAGACATGGAAATACTACACATCCAACCAAAAAGCCAGAAACTAAACACACTAGAACAATATGAAATATACAGACACACAAAAACGAAATTCTCAACACACATCTCAACTTCAAAACACACACTCTTTGACTCTACGCTATACCACAGTATCACACCCTCACAGGAAACAGAACAAGTGGCGCCAAGACCAACAACGACCAGTTCTGAAGATGACCCATAATGAATGCGAAATAAAGGAAATATCCAAGAGAGTGTGCTATACCATGCATTCTCTTAACCCGTTCAGAAACTTCCTCCCGCCAGAATTAAAACAGACTTTAGTGCAAACCCTCGTATTACCACTGTTTGACTATTGTGACGTAATACTTACAGATTTGACAACTGAACTTTCGAACAAGCTACAGCGTGTGCACAATATTTGTGTCAGATTCATCAGCAATGCTCGCAAATTTGACCATATTACACCTTCGTTCAGATATTTATCCTGGCTGCGACTCAATAACCGCAGATCACTTCATTCGCTTTCTCTTCTGTTTCGAGTTCTCCACACTTCTACTCCAAATTATCTTCGTTCCCGGTTTAACTATTTATCCTGCAATCACAATCTAAACACCAGGTCACAAGAGAGCCAAATCCTAGCAATTCCTGCCCATAGAACATCCCACTATTCATCCTCTTTCACTGTCTCCGTCCCTCGTGAATGGAATTCTCTACCTCAGAAAATTAGGGGCTGCCAGACAATAACTACTTTCAAGACAAAGAAAACAATTTCTTACTGACGCAGACAAATTGAAGTTGTAATTATAATCATAATCGAGTTCAATTTAGATTTAATTATATTTATTATTATTATTATTATTATTATTATGTTATTATTAGTACATAATTATTTCATTGGAGTGTTGGGAAGGTAAAAGAATTGTTATGTATTGTATTGTATTCATTATGTTTTGCTCCTTAGCAATATAGTAATTTTGTATTTTTGTATCGCACTGGTTGAGTGGAAGAGAAGGCCGAATGGCCTTAACTCTGCCAGTTAAAATAAACCATTATTATTATTATTATTATTATTATTATTATTATTATTATTATTAAATAGGTCGAAACATGTAAACGACGTACGTTGAAATTTAACACAGGAAAGTCTTACCATATATATTCCAAAATAAATAAATGAATTTTATGTAATAAATAAATATTTGTTTATAAATAGCAGCAAAATTCATATATCGCATTCTTGATTTTTTCCGAGTTACATTAGCCTGCCATCAACAGATTTGTGCAAATATCTCTTTTTTTTTAATTGTCGGTTTGTCTATTATTGCGTAACTCCGTCCAATTGTAATGTTATAATTCTGTGGTGTTCGGGTAAAGGGGTATAAGTCATTTTTTTGTCCAGGTGGAATTTTGTTCCCCAGATGAACACACAAGTTAAATTATACAAGTGGGTGTGCAAAAATCAAAGAATACTAGCAGTTGATGTGTTTTATTTGTGTAGAAATTATTTGTAATAAGGGTTCTAAGTTTAATTTCATTTATCTCCGAACTCATTTTTATGGCTTATCTCCCTTTACCCAAACACCACAGAATTGTATTCTTCATATTGTACTTGTAACTAACGCCCATCTCTATGCCGGA
This sequence comes from Periplaneta americana, assembly GCA_025594305.2. Classification (NCBI taxonomy): domain Eukaryota; kingdom Metazoa; phylum Arthropoda; class Insecta; order Blattodea; family Blattidae; genus Periplaneta; species Periplaneta americana. The sequence continues at coordinate 12,294,037 of JAJSOF020000035.1, forward strand.
GGTCTCTGTATATGTCTGTAGCCGCTCCACTAGCAACAGCTGTTACCGATAGGCATGCAGTTTTGTGTTTACCGTCTCCCTAGAATAAAAATATACGTGAGCCTATGTTAATTATCATGGACACTTTGAAGTCCACAAACTCTCTAAGTGGCAATCCTTGCCTACGATTACAAGCTGAAAGGTGATGATTCAGTTGCAATTCCGGTGAATTAGTGCGCAGATAATTTACGCAGTGCGGTTACACTTGAAGTGGTGCACTAACGACCCTCCGTCCACACTTGTGCGACCCCATTCATCACCAGCGTGCCGTTAATTAATCGATGCAGGCCACAAGCAGCCCTAAGACCGACTCCTTAGGCAAGCCAGCCACCCTTGTCATTAAGAAACGTCCTGTCAGACGGGAGGTATTTGTTGCTCTTGTGACAGTACAAATTCGATGTAATTTACGGGAAAATATCACTGGTATTTTGAATGTAATATGTGGTAAATTTTCAACTGATTGTAACAGTAATGAATTACAAAACATAATATATAGGTTTATGAAAGTAAAGCCTTCAACAATAAGGAACTTGACAAAAATTTCCTTATCGAAAGGCACCTTTGTTCGTACGAGTAATGAATTACAAAAACATATGGGTTTATGAAAGTAAAGCCTACAACAATAAGGCACTCAACAAAAATTTCTTTGTCGAAAGTTACCTTTATTTGTACGAGTAATGAATTATTACAGAAACATATGGATTTATAAAAGTAAAGCCTTCAACAATAAGGAACTCAATAAAATTTTCTGTGTCGAATGTTACCTTTGCTTGTACGAGTAGTGAATTATTACAGAAACATATGGATTTATGAAAGTAAAGCCTTCAACAGTAAGGAACTCAATAAAATTTTCTGTGTCGAATGTTACCTTTGCTTGTACGAGTAGTGAATTATTACAGAAACATATGGATTTATGAAAGTAAAGCCTTCAACAGTAAGGAACTCAATAAAATTTTCTGTGTCGAATGTTACCTTTGCTTGTACGAGTAGTGAATTATTACAGAAACATATGGATTTATGAAAGTAAAGCCTTCAACAATAAGGAACTTGACAAAAATTTCCTTATCGAAAGGCACCTTTGTTCGTACGAGTAATGAATTACAAAAACATATGGGTTTATGAAAGTAAAGCCTACAACAATAAGGCACTCAACAAAAATTTCTTTGTCGAAAGTTACCTTTATTTGTACGAGTAATGAATTATTACAGAAACATATGGATTTATAAAAGTAAAGCCTTCAACAATAAGGAACTCAATAAAATTTTCTGTGTCGAATGTTACCTTTGCTTGTACGAGTAGTGAATTATTACAGAAACATATGGATTTATGAAAGTAAAGCCTTCAACAGTAAGGAACTCAATAAAATTTTCTGTGTCGAATGTTACCTTTGCTTGTACGAGTAGTGAATTATTACAGAAACATATGGATTTATGAAAATAAAGCCTTCAACAATAAGGAAATCAATAAAATTTTCTGTGTCGAATGTTACCTTTGCTTGTACGAGTAGTGAATTATTACAGAAACATATGGATTTATGAAAGTAAAGCCTTCAACAATAAGGAACTCAACAAATATTTCTTTGTCGAAAGTTACCTTTGTTCGTACGAGTAATGAATTACAAAAACACATGGGTTTATAAAAGTAAAGCTTGATTCGCCCGCTATTAATCACTTGATCCGAGCGTTCATCACTTGATTCGAGCCTTCATCACTTGATTCGAGCCTTCATCACTTGATTCACTCGTTCATCACTTGATCCAGGCGTTCATACTTGATTCGCCCTTACATGACTTGATCCATCCGTTATCACTTGATCCGAGCGTTCATCACTTGATTCGTACGTTCATTACTTGATTCGCCCGTACATCACTTAATTCGTCCGTTCATCACTTGATGCGGGGCTTTCATCACTTGATTCGCCCGTTCATCACTTGACTAGCATGTTCATCACTTGATTCGGCCGTTCATCACTTGATTCGGCCGTTCATCACTTGATTCGCCCGATCATCACTTGATTCGCCCGATCATCACTTGATTCGCCCGATCATCACTTGATTCGACCGTTCATCACTTGATTCGCCCGATCATCACTTGATTCGACCGTTAATCACTTGATCCGAGCTTTCGTCACTTGCTCCGAGCGTGAATCAATTAATTTGCTAGGCCGTTCATAAGTTCAATCGCCCGCTCACCGCTTAACACACTGTGAGTTTGACGATTTTATTTGACAGCAGGTTCAAATATAACATTTTCATTTCTATTTTCTGATGTTGCCTCGATGAATGTTAATGCAAGGTGATTATGGAGAAGGTTGGTGGAATCATCAGGGGGGAAAACTGGAGAGCCGGAGGAAAACGCACGCGAACTTGGCTTCAATTCAGTTTAATTCAATTAAATTCAATTTATTTTGCCATTAGACATATAGTTTTAGGCTTCGTCATAATACATTGAAAAACATATGATATATAAAAAAACACTAATAAAAGAAACAGTAAAATTTAAATTATACAATGAAAACATGAAATAATTTGAAACTTTTAAATTAAAGAAAACTAACTAAATTACAATTAAACTTATTTATTAAAATACAATTTCATACAAATTTGTGTTGAAAAACTCAGCAACAGAATAAAAAGGATTATTTAATAACCAATTGTAAAATCTAGTTTTGAAGCTATTGATTGGTAATTTATAATATTGACTTGTGAGCTCATTATATAATTTCGTCCCCATAATTAAAAAGTTTGTGTTGCTCTTGCGTAATCTACAATATGGAATATTAATTTGTTCACTATTTCTAATTTCATGATCATGTATATTGGCCACTAATGAGTAATTGCCGATATTTTGTCGGGTGTAAAGTACTAGATCATATATATATACAAATTTATGATTGTTAAAATCCGTGATTATCTGAAAAGTGGCCTACAATGTTCCAGATAGTTTGCTTTACATAAAATTCTAATAGATTTCTTTTGTAAAATCAAGACGTTTCCAATTTTGGTTCCATTTCCCCAGAAAATTAGGGCATATCGGATTATCGAGTGAAAGAAAGAAAAGTAGGCACATCTTAAATAATTTTGAGAAACGCAAGTATTGTTGGCGAGAGCCGGGGTTGAACCTGGTCTCGCTTGCGTGACAATCTCACGCATTAGCCATCAATTGATTTTGAGGGTTACCTAGTGGAAACCTTTTTTCGGAGCTGCAATTGCACGTGTATTCTGCTCTAACTTAGGCTAAAACCCCGCTTGATTTCTTCTTAAAAGTTTACTGCAACCAATTGCGTTTGAAACTAGATAACCACGGCGTTGATACAGCATCATTAAATAATGGATTGAAAAGTAACTCCTACAATATAGGAATGCCATCGAATAATCACTGTAACGAATATTAAATCTCCCACGCTGTACAAATTTTCCCATCAAAATGAAGTCATTTGTGGGCAGCAATTTAAATTATCACACGATTAACATTTGTTGACCAACAGTCTACCTGGCCAACGCAATTACATCTATTCTGCTAGATTGAACATGAATTAGTTACGGGATCAGAAATTCTGAATACGTCATCAGCTAGTACACGGGTCATAGTCAAATAGCTGCTTGTTGCTCGTTACTCCCAATTGGTTGTAACTGTAAAATCCAGACGAGGGCTGGCGGTAACGCCATTGTCATGAGATTGTAAACCTCGTCATAGCGGTATCTTTCTTCCGTGTCATTGAAAATTGGTTTCTATGTCAGAGTGTTTCCTGGCAAGAGAACAATGGTGTCGTATCTTTTAACCGATATTTCAGCATACATTACTCTCATGTCATATCCAATATCCTCATGTTCGTTTTATCTGCTAGTCTTGTCAGCTGCGTGGTGGATATAGCAAACTCTCAGCTTAAAACATTTGACATTCATTCAATGATTCACAGATACCCCATATCTTCAAATAGTAATATGCGTTACAAGAGCGGTATGTTGAAGATTTCATGTTCGACGAAAAGTTTGAAAAAGCGAAACGTAGTTGAGCTTTTTTAAATTTCCTAGAATTGAAAGAAAACATACCGCTCGTGTATCGTACATTATTTTGTGCGAGATCGTGCGTATTTGCTTGTTTTCCGCACAGAACCAATACGCGGTAAGTGTGAAATACCACATTCAGTATTCCCAACGTAACACACATAACAATTTCCCTCTTCTTACCGCTTAAGCGCGACATTCATTTTACTGCTGTAGGCTTTTAACATATTATTTTTAGAGACGTTTAACATAGTAATAATTATAAATTGGAAACTTACCACTGCAATTTCACCTAAATTGCAATGTTAATTATTTTTTTAATATTTTCAAAAATTAAGTAAAGTCTACTACTCCACGAAACTTATTGCATTCCTGATACAAGTAACATTAAGGAAGCCGTGAAAAAATCAACAAGATTCCAGATGCGGATGTTATTACTGCAATATGTTATATAAATAATATTGTTAAAATATTAAAATGAAAAATAAATCATTACATAACGTTACCGTTTGTTTTAAATTCGCATTTATAAACTGGGGGAAAAAAAGACAGACGTATATCACGGCCTGCTGGAGTATAGTGAACACAGAAAACATTTTATAGCAACAATGTTGAAGAAAGATATTTTGGTTTCCGAAATTGGCGTCATTAAACAGAAACCAACATGGAGATTTCTTTGCAACTAATTAGAAATTCGTCTTCCAGGTATGTAATAAACGATCTTCGCACAAAATAATGTACGATACACGAGCGGTATGTTTGTTTTCATGTTCTCGTAAATTAAAAAAGCTCAACTACGTTTCGCTTTTTCAATCTTTTCCTCGACCATGAAAACGTCAACATACAGCTCTTCTAACGTATATTACTATTATGCGAAGATCGTTTATTACATACCTGAAAGAGGAATTTCTAATTAGTTGCAATGAAATCTCCATCTTGGTTTCTGTGCAATGACGGCAAATTTGCAAAACAAAAATATCTATCTTCAACATTGTTGCTTTAAAATGTTTTCTGTGTTTACTATACTCCAGCAGGCCGTGATATACGTCTATCTTTTTTTTCCCCCAGTCTATGATGAGTCTGGAATCTTGTTGATTTTTTCACGGCTTCCTTAATGTTACTTGCATCACGAATGCAGTAACTTTTTAGTGGAGGTGTAGAGTTTACTTAATTTTTGCAAATATTTAAAAACAATAATTAACAGTGCAATTTAGGTGAAATTGCAGTGGTAAGTTTCCAATTTATAATTATTACTATATTGAACGTCTCTAAAAACAATATGTTGAAAGCCTAAAGCAGTAAAATCAATATGTCACTTAAGCGGTAAGACGAGGGAAATTGTTATGTATGTTAGGTTGGGAATACTGAATGTGGAATTTTAGACTTTCCGCGGATTGGTTTTGTGCGGAAACCAAGCAAATACGCACGATCTCGCACAAAAGTATTTTGAAACTCAAAACTAAAAAGTGTTGCTAATGGTGTCAGAGCTATGGGGAACTGTATTCCTGTCTCGGTTATACTTATAACTTGATTGGAGTTTTTTTGGGGGGTTTCATGATTATTTATTTATTTAGTAGGGCCTCGGTAGCGTAATTGGTAAAGCGCTGGCCTTCTATGCTCGAGGTTGCGGGTTCGATGGCATTTAAGTGTGTTTAAATGCGACAGTCTCATGTCAGTAGATGTACTGGGATGTAAAAGAACTCCTGCGGGACAAAATTCCGGCACACCGGCGACGCTGATATAAACTCTGCAGTTGCGAGCGTCGTTAAATAAACCATAACTAGTGGCTTGTGCAGCAAATGATGCAAACTAAGTTCATTAGACATTCAAAAAAAAATTTAGATTTATTTTCAGTGAAGAATAATGGACATTTTGAAAGATATTTGCTTCCGTAATAATGAAACATACTCCCTCTGAATGGTTTTTTTATGCCAAATACTTTTTCTTGAACCTATCCTCCTTCAGTTTTTGAGTTTGAACGCGAGAATGCAAGTAATGGTGTCAGGACGATCAGTGGATTTTTCATGTGGGAGTAAAGCAATAGGTATTTCAGGTTATTGTGGATTGTAGGTGAAAGTTAGAAATATGTCAGCTTTGCTATGCTCTCGAACAATAGACATAGCATCTTGGTATAGCTGCTGCATGTAGAGCTTGAAATATAGAGGGTAAAATCATTTTATCAACAGTAATCTCACTAGACGTTTTGATTTAACTAGAGAAAATCAAAACTCGAGTGGGATTTAATTGACTATTACACGATTAGAAGAAAGTATATAAAGATTAGAAGTAACGAAGTACTCCAATACAATAAAATATGAATTGACTTACGAAAATACAACTGTCTTCAAATGTATTATTGTACCATATCAACATTACAAATATTACGCTAGATGCAAGCTAGATGGCAGTAGTGTCTTTATACAGACACTGTAATGATTACTATTCAATAAATCTTAATATTAAACAATCTCTGATACGTGACTATCCATAATATCATATAGCAGAAGTTCTTTTTATCCTCTCAGAGCAGAAGCTATAACATAACCTAACTAATATACACAAGTGTTAGAAAAGTTTTAATTAACGACGATGACATAAAAAATAAACATGAATAATTTTAAAAGGAATAATTATTGAATGTACAATTTTCAAATTTGAATGTGGTTGGTGGTTCAATTGATGTTATATTGGACATGTGCATAATAGAAGTGGAACTCGTTGATTTAGGCCTACATGGTGTATTAAACTTATTCAGGATTTCCGAATGGTGCTCTTCATTTATTTGTAAATCGGATTTCAGAAGATGTATAGGTATGATCAGTGATTTTTATTAATTCTTGTTCTTGAATGCCAATGCGAGTCATATTTGAAACTGCTGTGCATCGACTGGAGTGGTTTGTAATTTTATATATTATATATTTTTGACGTCCAGACCAGCGCAGTTTCAAATGTTGGCAAACAAAGAAACAAATGCTAGGGACGCGATAAAAACAAATGTGCGATAAAATTAAACAAATGCTAGGGACGCGATAAAATTGTGCGATAAGCAGCCATGTTTGGTTGAAATACGTCCTTTCGTACCGTTTTATTGGTCAAAAGTAGTATGACGTAGTAAGAGTGTAAAAGTCTTGCTAAGAGATCTTGCTGAAATGATCGGGAGACTACATAATTTTGTAGGCTTCTTATTTTATCAGTAAGTAATACCTTTTGACCTTTCCTTAGAAACTGTAATTTTTCACGCTCTTTCGAGCCAATAGTGAAGAGAATAATGCATATAAATATCTATACCACATCGCCATTAAGTATATGAAAAAGACCCAACCCCACTTGATTAATCACTATAAAAATATTTGATTTTTAAAAACAATATTATTATCTTACGTAAGTTTTGTAGTTATATTATTTGCTGTATAGCCGCCACTCAGTAAATTGTAGAAATGAAGATCTAATTTAAGATATTCTCTACATCTACTTATATAACCGCAAAACGTTACATTTTCATATCATCAATATAGCATTAATATGTATAATTAATGAAAAATAGTCACATCATGGCATTAACTATAATAATATTTAATTTCTAATGGTAATAATAGCATCAAACCACTTCAAGTTTTGTAGCTTTTAATATCAAATACACGGCTGTACTCAGAAAATTACACACCGCAGAATCAGACCTGTAAATTATTTTTAGTAAGTCTTGAAGTTTTTAATAACCAATTGAATTTGAGCTCTAAATATGTCAGTAATCCTGCAGGTCATGGCCTTCGTGTAATATCCTATTGTTTATTGTAGTGTGTGTTTGGTTTGTACTGAAATGCAATTAGTTCTCAAAACTGACGAAAGATGGATTTTGTAAAATAGGAAAATTGTGTAGGAAAACTAACGCTTCACTGAAAGTCACTACTTTTCTGAAAATGCTTGTATGCCAAGCTTCAAAACGACTGCCCATTCATTAAAATCCGTTCAGCCGTTTGCTGTAATTTCCATTACCAATTCAAATTATATATATAGATTTCATTTCAAATGAAAACAAGTTTAGTTACAAGATTATGACAGTGAAATTTTATTTTCATGCTTTATAATCTAGAATTATGGCTAAAACTCAGTTTATTATTATACATATCATGCTTTTCAGGTTCGGATTAAAGTATTTCTTCGATAAACAAAAGGTAAAAAATGTTACAGTAGACAGTATTCTTCAAGGTATACCTGAATGAATTGAACTTTGAGAACGGATAATTATGTTTAGGAAATAGTGTTGTCACTTCAGACCAATATATAGTAGTTTTGTTAATTCGGCCACAGAAGACGATTATATTATGTTAGTGCTACAGAGAATGAAATTCATGACCATAAGAAAAAGGTGTTTGAAAGCAACATCATATAAATAGCAAAATTTGATTTGAATAATTTCGAGGGAAAAATTGTTCCGGAGCCGGGTATCGAACCCGGGACCTTTGGTTTAACGTACCAACGCTCTACCACTGAGCTACTCGGGAACGAATGCACGTCACTGTTCGTTAACAGAAAACCACAATGTAAGTCACACGGAGTTAGTGTGCACTCGAAGTTGGTTGCTTGACGGTTGTCAGCCCACTTTGAGGTCTGTGGATATAGAGGGAAAAATTGGATCGGTGTCGGTTAGAGTTCCCGAGTAGCTCAGTGGTAGAGCGTTGGTACGTTAAACCAAAGGTCCCGGGTTCGATACCCGGCTCCGGAACAATTTTTCCCTCGAAATTATTCAAATCAACTTTACAGGGAGTTATACCTGAAATCTTGATTTGCAAAATTTGATTTGTTATACTGAATTATTTCAACATAACAATTCTATTTCTTGTTTGTTGAAATGTGTATATGATAACGTTATGCAATTTGTGTTCTTTTGTTTGGTGCGTTTTCGGAAAATATAATTTCAATTAATGCTCGGCCATAAATGTTGTAACTAAAATCTTGTGCATCCCTCGTGTTTATCGTACGGCTCGTCCTCCTCCACACGTTACCTGCACTTTGTTTACGTTTTCACTGTGCCTAAACGAGACGCTCTACTGCAGGCATATCAATTGTTGCCCACAGGAGCAAGCGCGCGCTTTAGAGCCCAGGAGAGCCTGAGCGCTTTACAGCGGAAAGGAAAGAGACAGACGAATGAGGTGGTATATGCCGCTTTGTCGAGCTATATTCAGGGATGGCCAGCACTGATTCAATAGATAAAGGGAAGAGAACTTATTAAAACTGTATCCATGTTAATTTTTAGATTTGCCTGAGAAGTATAAGTGCATTATAAGAATGTAAGTTTTAATTTTAATGCTCATTTTTCACAAGTTTGATTTTTTTCATTCAAAAGAAATATTTTCTCAATTTAGTTTTCGTATAGAAAAAACCAGCGAAATTTGGTTGAGGTTTTTTCATCCTCAACCCAATATGTAAATAGGCCTATTTATTTAGTATCTCATTCAGCCTAAATAACCAAAGAATGTTTTCGTAAAATAAAAAAATAATGTTTTCTAAATAATGTACCGTATATACGTATTACTGAAGATAGTGTATTGAAATTTTTGAAAATATTCGCATGGAAATTGTTTGTAAGGAAATGAATTAACAAAGCAACTACTGTTACATCATAAGCAAAAGATACGTGCCCATGTGTTGTAAAAATATCAGCTCTATAGCTTCAGCAGTTTTCGAGAAAATAATTTAATATTCTGATGGTAGGAAGTTGCTCACAAACATCACCTTAAAAGCATTATGCGATAAGAGTTTTGTTATGTAATATTAGTTACACTTAAAAGAGATACAGTACCTAGGTAACTTTGCTTTGTACTGTAATATAGTTTTGATTCGTTTATTGATTACTTTTGTAAGGCTAAAGATACCATCAATATAAATTCCAAATCATGTCATACTCAATCTCTTTCTTTGGAATATCACTTTCTTTATGAATGATGTGTTTCATCCATTTAGTACAGTATAGTTGTACTACTATGGAATTTAAGTGAATATTCCTTCTTAACTCTCTATTATGTTATTAAGATTTAAAACACAAGTGCAATATTAAGAAATCAGTGCTAGTACTTTTGTTTTACAAACAATATAGATAATATTAAACAGAAAGAAGGCATATAAAAATAACGACATAAAATTTCACGTTCCGTTTGAAGTTTGTGCACCACTGTTTTCTTAATTCAACAGGTTGCTTATTCATATACACATCCCTTCCTCTTTCCATACTTAGCGCTTGCTGCCCGCGTACGACGTCAAGGTCAGAAAAATGCGATTGCTTTGACATCACTGCTCACTGTATTACTTTTTAAATTTTTTGAAGTATTGCAAAAAGTTATTCACTAACTGCAAACCGTGACATCTGATCTCCCCTTCGGGCCTCGGTTTACCAAACTCAAATTCTCGACCAGATAATTCTCACAATTGTCGGTGGATACGTAATGTACTATTGGGTCTTAGTGGGTTAAATGTAGCCTGATGTAGGTAAATACCTTAACTTGCGACGACGGGAGACTCATCAAGGACTGTATCGAATCACACATGTTGTGTAGACAATTATCAGATTGTAGTTTTCGCCTTGTGGTATGCAGGTAAGAGCACCGCTTTGAATTGCAAATAACTGAACAGCTCTGGTGAGTGATAGCGGTGTTGGGAACTGGTTTCATTCGGTGATTATGCCATTAACGCCGACACTAGCAATGTTAAAACACTCCTAATTCCGTGTAATGCAACGAACAAGCGTTGGCTAAACGAACAAGCCGGTGGAGCCCTAATCCCTATTGATGAGCCACCCTGAGTACTTCATCGTAATGGCGGACGGTGTGAATACAAAATAGCCTGCTAAACCTTGTAATATAAGGATTTAATCTGAAACAGACCTATTGTTATGGTCCATAGAGGAGAAATGTTTCCAGCCCTCAAATTCCTACCCTCCTCTATTTCTACTATACACCCCAAAGCAAACCGCGCTACAGTGTGAACCGACCAGCATAATCCGGAAATGAAGAAGATTGAGTGCAATAGTGTGGTAACTCCGTATCGGAAATGTTTTATCATTACAGATTTATTTAGGTATTTAATTTAGTTGAATTTTTCATTCAGTCCTGGGGCCTGTTTCACAATGTTTACAATCTTTGTAAATTGTAAACTTTGCTTGTAAACTGTAAACTTCTGTTTCACAATCTTTGTTTGTAATGTTGAACTTTACAAAGGAACTCAAATCTTTACAAATTAAATTTTGCTCACTTTACAAGTATTCTGTTTCACAATGAAGAGTAATTTTACAAGCGTCTAAATTTTACTTGTAAAATTAGCACATTTTCTACAATACCTCTGAGATGTGTAAATTGTAAACTTTGCTTGTAAACTGTAAACTTCTGTTTCACAATCTTTGTTTGTAATGTTGAACTTTACAAAGGAACTCAAATCTTTACAAATTAAATTTTGCTCACTTTACAAGTATTCTGTTTCACAATGAAGAGTAATTTTACAAGCGTCTAAATTTTACTTGTAAAATTAGCACATTTTCTACAATACCTCTGAGATGTGTAAATTGTAAACTTTGTTGTAAACTGTAAACTTCTGTTTCACAATCTTTGTTTGTAATGTTGAACTTTACAAAGGAACTCAATTTTACAAATTAAATTTTGCTCACTTTACAAGTATTCTGTTTCACAATGAAGAGTAATTTTACAAGCGTCTAAATTTTACTTGTAAAATTAGCACATTTTCTACAATACCTCTGAGATGTGTAAATTGTAAACTTTGCTTGTAAACTGTAAACTTCTGTTTCACAATCTTTGTTTGTAATGTTGAACTTTACAAAGGAACTCAAATCTTTACAAATTAAATGTTGCTCACTTTGCAAGTATTCTGTTTCACAATGAAGAGTAATTTTACAAGCGTGTAAATTTTACTTGTAAAATTAGCACATTTTCTACAATACCTCTGAGATGTGTAAATTGTAAACTTTGCTTGTAAACTGTAAACTTCTGTTTCACAATCTTTGTTTGTAATGTTGAACTTTACAAAGGAACTCAAATCTTTACAAATTAAATTTTGCTCACTTTACAAGTATTCTGTTTCACAATGAAGAGTAATTTTACAAGCGTCTAAATTTTACTTGTAAAATTAGCACATTTTCTACAATACCTCTGAGATGTGTAAATTGTAAACTTTGCTTGTAAACTGTAAACTTCTGTTTCACAATCTTTGTTTGTAATGTTGAACTTTACAAAGGAACTCAAATCTTTACAAATTAAATTTTGCTCACTTTACAAGTATTCTGTTTCACAATGAAGAGTAATTTTACAAGCGTCTAAATTTTACTTTTGTAAATTTTACTGTAAAATTAGCACATAAAATTAGCACATTTTCTACAATACCTCTGAGATGTGTAAATTGTAAACTTTGCTTGTAAACTGTAAACTTCTGTTTCACAATCTTTGTTTGTAATGTTGAACTTTACAAAGGAACTCAAATCTTTACAAATTAAATTTTGCTCACTTTACAAGTATTCTGTTTCACAATGAAGAGTAATTTTACAAGCGTCTAAATTTTACTTGTAAAATTAGCACATTTTCTACAATACCTCTGAGATGTGTAAAGTTTGATATTGCAACAAATTATGAATAAATACAACAAAGAAATACTTATTAAATTAAGGAGAGAGGATGGTATTTTTTTTTAACTTTTTCCTATTTGGTGTAAAATATTAATTTTTGTAAGAGAGCTGTTAACTTTCAACAAAATAAAAATACATTGAAAAAAAATTATTTGGTGGCCAAAATTTGAAAAAAAAAAAAAAAACCAATACAGGATTGTAATAAAACCGATATATCTAAACCTTTTTTAAAGATAGATTCAAACAGTTTCTTGCAATGTATTTGCAAAAGCATGTTCTAGAAACTGTCTGTAACAGAATTTTGATATTAGTCCCTACGTTTGTAAAATAAACAATTGAAATGTAATAACAATTTTCTGATTTCCTCTCTTGCAAACAAACGGACGTATTTTTAAAATGAAATCAATTAACAAAATTGCAACAGAGAAAAGTTTTCTAATAGCCTAAAGAATGTGTGTTCTAAATTTCATGCATGTATCTTTAAGAAATTATATCCATTTTTGTCTGGCAATGTAGCAAAAAAAATTAAGTTACTGAAAACCGATAAAAGCGGGCGTGTGATTTAAAAATCCATAGCGCAGGAAGTTTAATAATGACGTCTCAACATCCGATAAGGGCACAAATACCTACAAAATGTTATGCAATGCATTCCACACATATCAAGGGGTATTTAAAAGAAAACAATTTTTTTTTTTTTTTTAAATTTAATTTACCGGAAACAACAATAAAAGTGGGCGAATAATTTAAAAATCCATAACGCAGGAAGTTTAAAAATGGCGACACAACATCCGATAAGGGCACAAATACCCACAAAATGTTATGCTATGCATTCCACAAATATCACAGAGTATTTTAAAGAATTTTTTTTTTTAATTTACTCATTTTTGACAAAAAAATACCATCCTCTCCCCTTAATTTTTGAGTAACTGAATAACATTAAGAATTAAACTAAAGCAGTTTTGATGTTATTAAGGAGTTCTAATGACTCAGACGAAGATATTGAATTTAGGCTTAATCAAAGACTACAATATAATATTTTATTACTCAGTCGATGACAAATCAATGTAAAATAATGACTTATTTTATAGTCATTAAGTTTATATACATGAATTACAACATTGCGAACGTTTTCGCCTATTCAGGCATCCTCAGGCAGAGTTATACAATATCTCAATGTCATATACGTAGCTATTGGTGGTGAGTACTATTTGAATTAATGATGTACAAGCCATCTCCATTATTAAAATGTAATATTACAGGTAGTACTTACTTACTTACAAATAGCTTTTAAGGAACCCGAAGGTTCATTGCCGCCCTCACATAAGCCCGCCAGCGGTCCCTATCCTGTGCAAGATTAATCCAGTCTCTATCATCATATCCCACCTCCCTCAAATCCATTTTAATATTATCCTCCCATCTACGTCTCGGCCTCCCTAAAGGTCTTTTTCCCTCCGGTCTCCCAACTAACACTCTATATTTATTTCTGGATTCGCCCATACGTCCTACATGCCCTGCCCATCTCAAACGTCTGGATTTAATGTTCCTAATTATGTCAGGTGAAGAATACAATGCGTGCAGTTCTGTGTTGTGTAACTTTCTCCATTCTCCTGTAACTTCATCCCGAAGGGCTAACAACCCATCACCGTAAAAAACAGCTTGTTACGTATCCCTATAATATTACAGGTAGTAAACTTAAATAATGTTAAAAGGTTAAAACCATTTAGTATTTAAACTTCATAATATGTGGAACTCTTGTTCAGTCCAATGAGTGGTGAATATATCTGAAATGTATAAAAAATATAATAGAAATGGGAATATCAAATGTAAATTGTAATCGGATTGGAGTACTTTTAAATATCCAATCCGATTACAATTTACATTTGATATTCCCATTTCTATTATGTTTTTTATACATTTCAGATATATTCACCACTCATTGGACTGATACAAGAGTTCCACATATTATGAAGTTTAATTACTAAATGGTTTTAACATTTTAACATTATTTAAGTTTACTACCTGTAATATTACATTTTAATAATGGAGATGACTTGTACATCATTAATTCAAATAGTACTCAACACCGAGAGCCTACACGCAATTAGTAGTGACAATGGAGTTAGATTAGTCAACTTTGCCACATCGAAAAATTTAATTGTCAAAAGTACAACATTCCCCCATAAGGATATACATAAATATACTTGGACTTCTCCAGATGGATTGACACACAACCAAATAGATCACATCTTGATAGATAAACGGAGACATACTAGTATAGTAGATATTCGAACTTTCAGGGGTGCAGACTATAATTCTGACCATTATTTGGTGATTGGAGAATTAAGAGAAAGATTATCAGTAGCCAAACGAGTAGAGCAACAAGTTAATATTACTAAATTCAATATTTTGAAATTAAAGGACGAGGAAGCTAACAAAATTATCAGGTCGAAATTTCGAATAGGTTTGCCACTTTAGAAAGTTCCGACGAAGTTGAGAAAGAATTAGATGTTAATAGCGTGTGGGAAAATATCAGAGATAGTATCAAAATTGCAGCTGAGCAGAGCATAGATTATTATAAAACTAAGAAAAAGAAACCGTGGTTTGATGAAGATTGTTGCATGGTAGTAGAAAGAAGGAAACAGGCAAAATTGAAATTCTTACAGGATTCAGTTGAGGAGAAGAGAGATAATTATTTCAATGAAAGACGGGAAGCAAGTCGTACACTTAGGAATAAAAAGAGAGGTTACTTGAAGGAAAAACTGAATGAGGTAGAAACAAATAGTAAGAATAAAAACATTCGAGATTTATACAAGGATATAAAGGAATTTAAGAACGGATATCAGCCAAGGGTAAACGTGATCAAGGATGAGAATGGTGACTTGCTTGCAGACTCTCCATCAATCCTAAACAGATGGAAAAACTATTTTGCGCAACTACTAAATCTACATAGGCCAAATAGAAATGATCGGGACGATATTGAAATACAAACTGCTGAGCCATTTACACCCGAACCCACGCTTTCAGAAGTCGAAATTGCGATAGAAAATCTGAAAAAGTACAAGTCTCCAGGTATCGATCAAATTCCAGCAGAATTAATACAAGAGGGTGGAAGTGCATTATATAGCGAAATTTATAAACTTGTACTTGCTATTTGGGAAAAGGAAATTGTACCAGAACAATGGAAGGAGTCCATAATTGTACCTATTTTTAAAAAGGGGAACAAAACCAACTGTGGTAACTTTCGAGGAATATCACTTTTGTTGACGTCGTACAACATTTTGTCCAATATTCTTTTGAGGAGATTAAACTCCGTACGTAGATGAAATTATTGGGGATCATCAGTGCGATTTTCGGCGTAATAGATCGACTATTGATCAGATTTTTTGTATTCAACAGATAATGGAGAAAAAATGGGACTATAAGGGTACAGTACATCAGTTATTCATAGATTTCAAAAAGGCTTATGACTCGGTTAAGAGGGAAGTATTATATGATATTCTTATTGAATTTGGTATTCCCAAGAAACTAGTTCGATTAATTAAAATGTGTCTCAGTGAAACATACAGCAGAGTCCGTATAGGTCAGTTTCTATCTGATGCTTTTCCAATTCACTGCGGGCTAAAGCAGGGAGATGCACTATCACCTTTACTTTTTAACTTCGCTTTAGAATATGCCATTAGGAAAGTTCAGGATAACAGGCAGGGTTTGGAATTGAACGGGCTACATCAGCTTCTTCTATGCGGATGACGTGAATATGTTAGGAGAAAATCCACAAACGATTAGGGAAAACACGGAAATTTTACCTGAAGCAAGTAAAGCGCTCGGGTTGGAAGTAAATCCCGAAAAGACAAAGTATATGATTATGACTCGTGACGGGAATATTGTACGAAATGGAAATATAAATATTGGAGATTTATCCTTCGAAGAGGTGGAAAAATTCAAATATCTTGGAGCAACAGTAACAAATATAAATGACACTCGGGAGGAAATTAAACGCAGAATAAATATGGGAAATGCGTGTTATTATTCGGTTGAGAAGCTCTTATCATCCAGTCTGCTGTCCAAAAATCTGAAAGTTAGAATTTATAAAACAGTTATATTACCGGTTCTTCTATATGGCTGTGAAACTTGGACTCTCACTCTGAGAGAGGAACATAGGTTAAGGGTGTTTGAGAATAAGGTGCTTAGGAAAATATTTGGGGCTAAGCGGGATGAAGTTACAGGAGAATGGAGAAAGTTACAGAACACAGAACTGCACGCATTGTATTCTTCACCTGACATAATTAGGAACTTGAAATCCAGACGTTTGAGATGGGCAGGGCATGTAGCACGTATGGGCGAATCCAGAAATGCATATAGAGTGTTAGTTGGGAGACCGGAGGGAATAAGACCTTTAGGGAGGCCGAGACGTAGATGGGAGGATAATATTAAAATGGATTTGAGGGAGGTGGGGTATGATGATAGAGACTGGCTTAATCTTGCACAGGATAGGGACCGATGGCGGGCTTATGTGAGGGCGGCAATGAACCTTCGGGTTCCTTAAAAGCCATTTGTAAGTAAGTAAGTACTCACCACCAATAGCTACGTATATGACATTGAGATATTGTATAACTCTGCCTGAGGATGCCTGAATAGGCGAAAACGTTCGCAATTTTGTAATTCATGTATATAAACTTAACGACTATAAAATAAGTCATTATTTTACATTGATTTGTCATCGACTGAGTAATAAATATTATATTGTATTCATTATAGAAATTGACAATCTGAATATTCCATCATGCTTTCTAAGTTAATCAAAGACGTATACGTAAAATTCTCCGGCCAAGATTTAATAACACGTTCGTATCATTGTATGAATTTAATGAAAGGTTTCGAATGAGTATCGCGCTATACTTCAGAATACCGCATGAGTATTTATATACGAAGACTGTATTTAATAAATACTCTCACTTAAAAAAGAAGTTCCCTGCACCAAAGTAAATAATTCAATAATGCAATAGCGACACTACTTACGCGGTATTCTGAAGTCGTTTCGAGTCCCGTTTCGCTGGAATCTCCCCTACAAGATATGAGACACCATATCCAACATCCAAAAGGGAAAAGTGGTGCCCTAACCTCAAAACAAGAACTGCATTGTTTTGCATTTGTTGTGTACAAGCTGTCAGTTCCGTGGGTTAGCATATAAGCACGGAATTTCTAAGATGTCAGCGTTCAAAAGTGCCCACAGGGTTGGTGATGTTAAAAGAATTAAATTCGGGGCAGGTTTTTGATCACCAAAATGTTATTTACTATAGCACAGAATTTTTATGATGCTGATGGGATCACTAATGTTTGTGAGGTTAGGGATGCAACATTAATAAATAATGATGGATCAACACAAAAAATTAATCTGATTTTGTGTTTAGACATCGTAATTATTTTATCAATTGCATATTTGCACGTGGACCAAATCTGTTATTTACTTATTTGACTGAATTTGGTGCTAACTTTGGTCATTTAAGTAATAGACGTATTGGTATACTCGACCAACCACATCACTTGAAACTCCATTGTCGCCAATATATAAAAATCTAAATACTTTTAATTTTTTTTAACAATACTGTGACAGCGACGTGAGATTCGAACTCACGACCAGCGTCCCGCAAGAGAGCAGACCGCTCGTGAGCCGACACAGGCTCCACGGAGCACTGAGGGACGGCGCGCGGCGGAGAGAAGAGAGGGGAAAAGGCCTACGCGGCGAGGGAAATTGCGCGCGCATCTGGTGCTGGCAGAGAGGAGAGGGCTCTGGATTGTTCTGGAGTGCTGTCTCTGGAGACGCGTCGAACTTTCGAGGCTACGTCGCTGTTGCTATAAAAGAAGTAACGCCAACGAACTCGAGCAGTTTCAGTTGATTAGTCAGCCAGTCAGTGAGTAAGCCAGAGCAAGCAAGCCAGTCTTGTGTACCGGAGTTCGGCTCGAGCGTGCGTCCGCAACTGTGACAGCATCCGAAGGCCTGAGTTCGAGTGCAGTGGACCGCAGTTGGAGGGACCTGAGTTCGAGTACAGTGAACTATCTCTGAAGGTCTGTGGTTCGACATACTGTGAACTCGAGTGACTGAGCTAGAAGAACTGTGAACTGAGAACTGATAGTTCTGATTTGTAAATATTAGTTAAGATTAACAGTTTATTGTTGTTCGTAATAGTCCAAGTAAATTGTTATTGCCGTCAGTGGAGTGCTATAACGAATACTGTGTTGAGTGAAAATCCTATTGTTGACGAGAGCGTTTAAGGTGAATTGTAGAAAGGAATTATTGTTGGAAGAATAAAATCCTATTTTTGAGTTGAAATAAATTTACAATACTTTATATTTTCTGTTGGTGAAATATGAATCAGGAAGCTCAGAATAATCTATTTTAGTACAAAATATAAACATATGTATCGATAATAGTAAAAATACAGCGACTTCAGCTCTGCTCCTTAGCGATTTTTGTAAACTGTCGTTGGCGATATTGTGTAACCAATAATGCGTATTTGTACTGTAAATTTCTTTAACTCATTTTGTAAAGTTCGTCAAACTTTACAAACTAATAAAATAGCATTGTGAAACACAATTTACAAGCATTTGTATTCTTATACTTGTTATTTATAAATTGTTAATTTGTAATTTGTAAGGATTGTGAAATGGGCCCCTGGAGAGATACAAGCGTAGATCTGACATTTTGAAGACCTCTTTGTCTCTTGATTGAATACTGTGAACATTTTACTTGAAAGGATTATTTATTTTTCTAAAAATTCAGGTATATTTTTCCCAGTATTACAGTTATTAAACAATGAATTAGTCCACTGAACTAAGGCGCTAAGTTATATGAAAGAAAAATACAACATGAAGAACTGAAAAATAATACTGTTATTCATAAAACTCATTCCTATCTCTTTTAGGATAAAAATTTATCAACCCTGCTCTCATACGAATACTATGTAAGTAGGTTATGCAGGCACATCATTTTATTTTTACGTCAATTTTTATTGTACCTGAGTTTTTTAATGTACTTCACTCCCACCCCTTCTACTAGCAAACTTCCAACCGTCCTCCACACAGAACCAAGGCCGCATAATGCAGTCAAAGTCGCCTTACGGTCATAGTAAACTGTATGAGTTAGTGAGTATAGTACGTTCCAGAAATATTGTGACAGCGACGTGAGATTCGAACTCACGACCAGCGTCCCGCAAGAGAGCAGATCGCGCGTGAGCCGACACGGGCTCCACGGGGCACTGAGGGACGGCGCGCGGCGGAGAGAAGAGAGGGGAAAGGGCCTACGCGGCGAGGGAGGTTGCGCGCGCATCTGGTGCTGGCAGAGAGGAGAGGCATCTGGATTGTTCTGGAGTGCTATCTCTGGACACGCGTGGAACTTTCCAGGCTACGTCGCTGTGGTTATAAAAGAAGAAACGCCAGCGAACTTGAGCAGTTTTCAGTTTATTCAGCCATTCAGTGAGTAAGCCAGAGCAAGCAAGCCAGTCTTGTGTACCGGAGTTCGACTTGCGTCCGCAACTGTGTCAGCATCCGAAGGCCTGAGTTCGAGTGCAGTGGACCGCAGTTGGAGGGACCTGAGTTCGAGTGCAGTGGACCGCAGTTGGAGGGACCTGAGTTCGAGTACAGTGGACTGTCTCTGAAGGCCTGTGGTTCGAGATACTGTGAACTCGAGTGACTGAGCTAGAAGAACTGTGAACTGAGAACTGACAGTTCTGATTTGTAAATAGTGCTTTGTGAACATTAGTTAAGATTAACAGTTCATTGTTGTTCGTAATAGTCCAAGTAAATTGTCATTGTCGTTTTTCTGGAGTGCAATAACGAACGCTGTGTTGCTGTGCGGAGAGCAAATCCCATTGTTGACGGGAGTGAAGTTAAATTGTAGAGAGTGAATAGTTATTGTTGAGATAATAAAGTTACATTGTTGTTAGTAATAAAAAAGTTACAATATGTTCGCGTTTTCCAGTGACGAAAGAGCTTTCAATATTGAATCATGTTTTCGCACAGGTACTGTCGTCCATTTGCCTACGTCGCATCCTGGTTTTCCCCACACGCTTCTACTTGCTCCTCTGTAAAGGCTAGTGACTGGGCTGTCTTAGCTCTTTTCTGAAAACATTAATTTCTGTTAGGAATTGGACTTCTACGTAATATTATAAGAACTGTTTAGAATAGCTTAAATAAGAGGACCTCGTTAAGTAATTGATTGTCACGTGATTTCCCCCCTTTCTACTACCCTGGGACAAAACCACTTGGACGGACAGTAGATAGCATGTCTGAGTAATTTTACCTTTTCGGATCGGGCAGAAATGAAGATTGAATTTACAGTACGTAAGGTCTCTTTTATAGAGTAGGTACAGAATTATTTCAATATGAGTTACTAGTATGAAGGGCGAAACTGGTAATTGGAATTAAGTACAATAGTCTATAGTGCGATATAATATGTACATTAGAACTGAAGCCTATATCGAAATGAACGGCTACCATTTTCTAAAATGAGTTGAAATATCCATATTATGATTATTTTTCAATTTAACTTCATTCTCTATATTGTACGCTAATGTGCTGTAGACAGTATAATATACACTGCATAATGAATACGTCCGAATGGATAGCTCAGTTCATAAGTAAAAACACTTATTGTTAGTACTGTACTGTATTTTGATTAGACAAAAACCTAATGAAAATTATCAAACTCAAAATCGCGATATTTCGTAGTTTACGTAAATGGATGAATTACTTTTCTTCCCTCCTATACCTAGTAAAGTCATTTGTTTGTATTTTACGCAGTATCATCGAACTCTAGTCGTGGAAGGAGGTAGCAAACGATGTTTCCGGTTCTCAACCGTTAATCCAAAGGTATAGGTTGGTTAGTATTAGAAATGTCAGTAAACATAAAATGATGTCCCTATAGCAGCCGTGGCGAAAATGTGATCGTGCGCCGAGCCACTGTGTAACCTGCAACGTGCATAGCACCTATGGAGGGAGGCGGACACCCGAAGGGGAAGTGAAGCAACTGTCTGACTTATTAACGGATTTTCATTTTCCTTACGTCAAGCACTTAAATATAATTTTATACAGTATAATATTACAAACTAATGTTTAGTACGTGTAACGAAGGAATGAATAAGAAAACATAGGACACATTATCACAACCTAAAATTAACTGTCTTCAGAATGTCTCTGCGACAGAGTTTCAAAATCAGGAATTATGTCACTTACTGCCAGTCGTAGTTGATGACGAAGGTATTTGTCTGGCAGTCGTGATCTAAGTTTCGGTTTAATTATTATTTTCATTGTTGAAAATAATTTTTCACAAACGTAAGTTGTAGCGAATATGGCTTCAACAGAGGAAGCGAAATAATAATAATAATAATAATAATAATAATAATAATAATAATAATAATAATAATAATAATAATATTTAACCTTTTAATGCTTCATGACTGACATGTAGTATAATGCCGTTTTATGTTATACAACCGTTTTCCTTTTAATACTTTAGAACAAATCATACATTTAATATTCTCATCATATTGTCAGCAAAAAAATGCGTCCTCCCATCATACTCGAAACTTTCGTTTTTGTAGAGGTACATGGTTTCGAGAGAGGCATTGCGACGATACGCCACTCGCAGGTCAGAGACAAAAATACAAATGGAACGGAGTTTGACTCCAGTGAGTGAGAGGGTGGGATTGGAGGAAGTAGGAAACAAGAGAAATGCATAGCTATCATTGCGAGCCACAATGTGCTCGCGAGTCACATTTTCGCCACGGCTGCCCTATAGAAACTGCATATTGACTTCGAAAACATAATACACGTTACAGAATTCATAAGGAACTACTTGTTGTTTTAATATATAAATGTATGATAAGTGAAAAATATGTGCTCTTTATGTTGTATTGATTTTCGTATTTCTTTTATTTATTCTTCTTATAGTTCTTGACAAAAAACAAACACTTTAAGAAGTTTTGATACCTATGTTTTCTTCTTTGTTTTTGTTGCATTGTTAACAACTTGCCACTTCCGCTACCATTCTATTCAGAAGCAGAGTGTAGCTTACAACTTTCATTTTAGAATCTTGTAGCATCTGTATCCAAAGTTAGTTACAAAATCTTTTCTCTTTATATTAGATTGTTGCGTATACCTCCCTGCTCTCTTTTCTTACATTTCGCTTCTTTCTACCTTTTGTATACATTTCGCCATGTTTATCTTACTGAATGATGCTTGTGCGGGTTCTGTTGTCTTGCTGAGCAGGGAATCAACTCCCTCTCAACCTCTTGTAAACCCTCTCAAAGATGAAGAAAACTAAAAGTTGCAAAGGCGGCAATGAATACAACCTCGAAAATGTAAACAGAGGAGAAACAAAAGAGTGCTGCATGCCGTGAGAATAGCGTGAAAGTAAAGGGGATATGAGATAAGACGTGAGGGAGACAGGTAACACGATATAGGCCTAAAGAAAGTGGACATTAAATTGAAACAAAAAACATGCGAAATGTATATAATAACTTAAACGAAGTTGCAGGGGGAATTCTGTTGCTATGTGATGAGAAAAACAAATGATGGCCGAAACAGAAGAGCATAAAAATGTTGTTGCATCGCAGCTCTCATATGTTTACAGAGCTTTTCGATGCATGGTCACCATAGTGATAGTTTTCCGCAATGTACATTATCACATGGTTTTCATATTCTGGCGATTATCGTCCATGGGAATGTTTTTTTTCTTTCTCATTGTACAACGCATAGAGAATGATTCTGCGAAATATCGATAACGAAGTCAGAATTCCCACTTGCATTATAAGTTTCGGCACTGTCATTTTTCTATAAAATTTAATTTAAATTTATTTTTCGACTTTTTAATGTTAAATAACGTTTGTCTTTGAACGTGCGTTGGACAAAGAGAAAATGCAAGCCACGTTAGTAGCCTACGTAATATCGTTAAATGCCAATAACTCAAGAAAAAATAAAGAACTTGTAAAAGATAGACAATACAAACCTTACTTTCTTACTTACTTACTGGCTTTTAAGGAACCCGGAGGTTCATTGCCGCCCTCACATTAGCCCGCCATCGGTCCCTATCCTGTGCAAGTTAATCCATTCTCTATCATCATATACCACCTCCCTCAAATCCATTTTAATATTATTTCCCATCTACGTCTCGGCCTCCCCAAAGGTCTTATTCCCTCCGGCCTCTCAACTAACACTATAAGCATTTCTGGATTCGTACATATGTGCTACATGCCCTGCCCATCTCAAACGTCTGGATTTAATGTTCCTAATTATGTCAGGTGAAGAATACAATGCGTGCAGTTCTGTGTTGTGTAACTTTCTCTATTCTCCTGTAACTTCATCCCTCTTAGCCCCAAATATTTTCCTAAGAACCTTATTTCCAAACACCCTTAATCTCTGTTTCTCAAAGTGAGAGTCCAAGTTTCACAACCATACAGAACAACCGGTAATATAACTGTTTTATAAATTCTAACTTTCAGATTTTTTGACAGCAGCCTAGATGACAAAAGCTTCTCAACCGAATAATAACAGGCATTTCCCATATTTATTCTGCGTTTAATTTCCTCCAGAGTGTCATTTATATTTGTTACTGTTGCTCCAAGATTTTTGGATTCTTACTAATATTAAATTCTTACTAAATACAATACTCAAGTTATTTTCATCTTAAATATAAAATTACCTGCCTTTCTTGTAAATGATACATTAAACTACTTTACATTCAACTTCCCTTTCTCCCCGAACACGAGTTTTACTCCTACGGGGGGTTAAGTTTATATTAAATAGAACATCATCTGCTCATCATCTTTCAGCATATCTATTCCACGCCTCTGGAACTCTCCCCCTGACCATGTCAGAGACTGTCGGACAATATCAAAATTCAAATTTAAAGTAAAAAATCACCTTCTAGTCCATGGAATTGCTTTTTGAACACCTGTCAGGTTGCTCAACTTCGGCTTAACCCATGACATATAGTAAATATTGTAACTATGCTATTGTAAAATTGACAATTAATATGTAATATATTTATTATTATTATTATTATTATTATTATTATTATTATTATTATTATTATCATCAGTTATTACTATCACCATTGGTATCTCTGTTTTTGTTTCTTTTTTTTTCTTGTGTTAGCTCGATGAGAGCTCTATAGTGTTGTTTTGACCCTTTTGACCCTCTATAGGACTTTAATTTAATTTGTATTATTTTCACCAGCGTTGTTATTGTAATTTTAAAACTCATTTATCTCATTAAATATCAGTCCCATGAAAATCGTGTATAGAATAAAACTTATCGCAAATTAATTTTAAAGAAACTTTTGTTATATATTTCTCATGAAAATCAATAATAAACGAGATATTTCGATTTATTTAATTCAGGCCCCCTTATAATCCCCCTTTTAAATAAATTATTTTGAATGCCATATACACAACCCTTCCTCTTTCCATACTTAGCGCTTGCTGCCAGCGTACGACGTCAAGGTCAGAAAAATGCGCTTGCTTTGACATCACTGCTCTACTGTATTACATTTTACATTTTTTGAAGTTTTGCAAGAAGTTATTCACCAACTGCAAACAGTGACATCTGGGTGGAAATATGTGCTATCAGGTGGGATGGAAGAGAAGGCCTTATGGCCTTAATCCTGTCAGATTAAATAAATAAATAATAACATATTATCTAAAATTATTTATTTAATATTAATTTTATTATTTTAAGTGCATTTTTAAAGTATTTAGTGCACATAATTATCAAGATCATTCATTAGAGTAAGGGAGGGGATTGTCGGATAGGTCTGGTAATGTCGGATAACCTCGGATAACATATTTCTTTTCCATCGAATGGTGCAATCTGATGTGAAAATAATGAATTACGTTCTCTACAAGTAGACGAACATCTGCATGAATAGCCATTACTGTTGAGTGCTTCACTGTGTGTGAATAGCGTGTTTTCAACGTTTCTGCAAAAAAAAAAAAAAAAAAAAAAAAAAAACTTTTTGAGGGTAAATAATGTGATTTATTCGTTGCAAGTTATTCTTTTATTTACACAACATGGTATGCACTGTTTGATATACCATAGATAAGGCTTCTTAATTCTCTAATTGCAGATATGCTATCGACAACATGTTTCATGCAGCTGGCTTGTTTTACTGTTTGTGAAGAGTCGGCCAATGTCGGATACTAGCCGAGGGCAATGTCGGATACTAGCCGAGGGCAATGTCGGATACTAGCTGAGGGCAATGTCGGATACTAGCCGAGGGCAATGTCGGATACTAGCCGAGGGCAATGTCGGATACTAGCTGAGGGCAATGTCGGATACTAGCTGAGGGCAATGTCGGATACCGAGCCGAGGACAATGTCGGATACTAGCCGAGGGCAATGTCGGATACTAGCCGAGGGCAATGTCGGATACTAGCCGAGGGCAATGTCGGATACTAGCCGAGGGCAATGTCGGATACTAGCCGAGGGCAATGTCGGATACTAGCCGAGGGCAATGTCGGATACTAGCCGAGGGCAATGTCGGATACTAGCCGAGGGCAATGTCGGATACTAGCCGAGGGCAATGTCGGATACTAGCCGAGGGCAATGTCGGATACTAGCCGAGGGCAATGTCGGATACTAGCCGAGGGCAATGTCGGATACTAGCCGAGGGCAATGTCGGATACCAGCCGAGGGCAATGTCGGATACTAGCCGAGGGCAATGTCGGATACTAGCCGAGGGCAATGTCGGATACTAGCCGAGGGCAATGTCGGATACTAGCCGAGGGCAATGTCGGATACTAGCCGAGGGCAATGTCGGATACTAGCCGAGGGCATTGTCGGATACTTTCAATGCTGCTCGCTACAAAAGCTGCCTTAAACCCATTTATATGTTTTCTATAACAAACCACTACATTTTTACTCATGGGTATTTTTAATTAATGTAAGTAACTAATTTTCTAATTAATCGAATATTATGAAGTAACGAATTGTTTCTTCTTCTGATATTTTTAGATGCCTAAAGTAAAAGAAAAAAGAGGTTCCGTCTAAAAAAAAAAATGGAAGTGTGAAGATACGGTAAATGCCATTGTCGCTGTACGGAAGAAAAGAATGGGCTATCTTGCTGCTTCCGAAAGATCAACATTATTTGATTATGTACGGTCCAAAACTCTGACCCCACCAAAGCCGTTAAATCGAAACTTGGACGAAAACCAATACTCCCAGCTTCACTTGAAGAGAAGCTAGTCGACTGTGTGTTAATGATGGAGAGAAAATATTTTGGATGAACCAGAAATGAAGTTAAAAGGCTTGCATATCAGTTGGCTAAACAGAACACTATTGTAATAGTTTCTGATATGCAATATATTATTTTAAATGCATTATCATACCTCTTACATAATAATGTCTAATGTATCCGACATTAGCTTCCCATTCTGTCAGTGATGATATTATTTCTGTTTTGACTTTGCAAGTTATACAGCAAATACATATTATGTAAATTACCTAATACTTATGTACAATCTGCAGGAACCCCAAGAGGTTATTATACACTGGTGGCCATAATTCTGGAAACGTTTTGTTTTTGTACTGAATTATTAAATCATCAACATCGATTCATGATTTAACAAAATGTTACTTTCTTCTTCTTAATTATTTTATAATAAAGGTATTGTATTAAATCCTGAACATTTTAACAATAAATAATCATTACTATGTGGGAAATTATGTTCTTGTCGTTTAAGATCTAAATATTAATTTCAGATTTAATTATAATTTCCCATTATTTACTGCAATAAAACTAGTCCAGTGTTGATTTTAAGATTATTGTTGATCGGTAGAAGCATTGTTGAGTAATGTTAGCATAAAATGTGGACATTATTAGTGTGTTTCTATCAGTTGTCTGACTTAAGATTTCGTTAGGTGGACACCTGATTGCTTTAAACAAACTTTATTGATCATTTTATCACAATGGATCCACGAAAGGACTGAACAACTTCTAGGGCAGTCACACTTCGAAAGAAGCTCAAGTTGCAAGAAAACTTAGTGATGGTGCTAAGTGTCTGGCGTCCAGAAGGTATTTTGGATGAAAAATCTCCAAAATGATAGTTAAAACCTAAAGTAAGTCCAAGAGATGTGAGGCAGATTTGTCATTAGACTGAAAGATCGAAGAAATCTTCTAAAGAGATACAATAATTTAAACTAGACAATGGACTAGTTTTATTACAGTAAATAATGGGAAATTATAATGAAATCTGAAATTAATATTTAGATCTTAAACGACAAGAACATAATTTCCCATTCTGTCAATTATTTATTATTAAAATATTTAGTTTATTATAATACGTTTATTATAACCCCATAATTAACAGGTCAGTCAAATAACATTTTCAATTGTATAAATCTGTGAATCAATACAAATATTATAATAATTCAGTACAAAAACAGAAAGTTTCCAGAATTATGGCCACCAGTGTAATACTAAGTAATTCCAGTTCTAACTTTTTTCAATTACCTTATTTTGAAACATCAAAATGGTATCCGACAATACCCTCCCTTACTCTATATGAGAGCAGAGAAACTATAGTTTTATATCGAGCAGATTTTCTCCAAGTATTTCGATTTTTACTTGCTACTTATTTCAATACTCATAGTAATATTAAACCACTCAAACCAAATTAATTAGCAGTGATCGTTAACAGTGAATCGTTATTAATCAGTCTCTGCCATGGACTTATTTCCGTTGCGCGTGTACCATTTGTTGGAGAACTCGTTGTTGAAGATGGTAGAGCTCAGAATGTGGGAACAAAGAGGAAGGAAGAATTGTATTACGCGCTCTCACAGGCTTGCAAAAGATTGTAAAAAGGGGATGAAAGAAAAATCTCATTACGTGTTTTAATGGGAAGATGGGTGAACAGATGTGCTGAGCCCTGGGGCCTCCTCTTCGTGCACTGGTTGTGGTACGGGCGGATTTCCGAGTTATATCGCTTCGTGGTGGTGATATTACCACAAGCAATGGCCATACTTTACATATTCTATCGAGAATCCTTATCCTGCTTAGTCCTGAGACATGTCTTGTTTCATTTTTTAAGTTCGATATAATTCTACACTTCAGAAGAAAGTCACTGAAATGAGGAAAAATGCTGACAAAATTCTGCAGGTTACAGTTAAGGCACAAATGCAGGTACATTTTACTGTATTTAGGTCTCTGCACATCTTATATTATACTTTTTTAACCTTAAAATATAACGTCTATGCTTCACTTGCGGTGCCTTGGCGTTGAGTTGCTGGTCGCTATTTTCATTTGTAAATCAGTGAAACCTGTTCAAATCGGAACCTGAATAATCCGGAATCCTGTCTATTTCGGAACAATTTATTGGTCCCGGCGAAATTTGTATGTATTATGTGTAATTTTTCCTGAATAAAACGGAAACTGTCCAACGCGGAAACGGAAACTGTCTGCTACTGTTCAAAACGGAAACAATATTTTGGACACACTATATTTTGTAACTATATTTTGAAACAGTGTGTAATTTCAAGGAATATACGAAATATATAGGTCACTAAGATAAAAACAAGTTTTCTTTGCAAAATTCTAGAGGATGCGAGGGTGTGTTGGCCTGTCGGTCATAAATTTTATTACCCTGTTGACTAGGCAGACGAGTCCTACAAAGATTTTCAATGCTTCACACCCGTATACTGTCGTAGCTAAACAGAGCGCAAGTGTAGTGATTTCCAGGTAAAAAAAAAATTGCATAAAATGTGGAATTAACATTAAGTGATGAAGTAAAAGTTATCGAGATAAAGGAAAATTAGAAACAAAGTCTATGTGAAATAATATTGAAGTACAGTTGTGGAAAACTCAGGTGTGACACTTTAAAAAATAAAGATCATAATGAGTGAGTGCCGTGTGGCCAATATTGGTGACACAAAAGGAACCAGAAAGCAACTGTTTATGTGGAAATAAATGAACTAAGCTTATTGTGGGAGTGGGTTCTTTATGACCTTTCAAAGAACAAGCCAATTTCTGGATCTGTTCTGCAAAGCAAGCTATTGAACTGGGAAAGAAATTAAATAAAGCAGAATTCAAGGCTTCTAATAGATGGCTTCTAGTCCAATTAATTAATAATGTATGCAGTACAGTATTAGAGTATAGTGTTAGATATTAAATAGAATGAGATTAGTAAACTTTAGTAATGTTTAATGACTAATGAGTGAGTTACGATAATATTTATACAAAAATGAGATTTTAATCAAGATGATTCACGACGTAATAAGCGACAGAAAGCTGATTTAATGTGATGAGTGTTAAATGGAATATTTTGTACTTCTTGCAGTTTGCGGTATGCCATTTTGTTTTTCATGTATATGAATGACAAAATATTCAATTTTAATGTCACACCTGAATAATACGGAAACCTGTCCACAACGGAAAAGAAATTAGGACCATGACACTTCCGTCTTGAACAGGTTTCACTGTAGTTGAAAACTCATTGCAATGTTTGAATCGATCTTCTTGTGCTTCCTGTAAGTCCCAAGAGATGTCAGGATCTTGACAAGCACAGAAAAGAAGTGATGGATAACGATTCCATCTAGTGGCAAATTTGAAACTAAATACATGTGTGAAGTATAGTATACTATAATTCAGGACCCAGGAAGACATAGAGAGGAAGAATGGAAAAAAAGGCGGTGGGAAATAACTTTAAATGAAGGAGAAAATATTACGAGAAGTGAAGACAATGAAATATTATGAGAAATAGGAAAAGAGACAAAAAGGGAAGATAACTGGACGAAGAAAAGAAGTTGCAAAATAACTGCAAAGGAAATTGAAAATATTGCGACTTTTATACAAAACAATAATGTAAATTTATTGTTTCAACAATAATTACTTTCTATAATCTAATTTAAATACTCCTCTCAACAATGGGATTTCCACTCCACACAGCAACACAGTATTCGTTATTGCACTCCACAGACGACAATGAAAATTCACTTGGATAATTGAAAACAACAATGTACTGCTAATCTCAACTAATGTTCACAAAGAACTATTTAAAACACAAAACTGTCAGTTCACAGTTCGTTTGCCTTGGTTACTTCTTCTAGCTCAGTTACTCAAGTTCACAGTATCTCGAACCCGAGACCTTCAGAGACAGGCCACTGAACTTCGAACTCAGGTCCCCCAACTCCGGTCCACTGCACTCGAACTCAGGACTTCCGGTGACAGTCCACTGGACGCTCACACATCTGCGGACACACTCTGCATGTTGGGATCCTTACAGATTAGAACATATTAAGACACTGGAAAAGATTAAAAAAACGGGCTCTCAAGTGTTGTCGGAAAAATTCACCATTAAAATGGGACACACTCACGGACAGGAGAACGCGAATTCGATTATGCGCACTGTTCAAAACATACAGAGGTGAGCCTGCCTGGAGAGAAATAAAAAATAGGTTGCAGCCGCCAAATTACTCTTCAAGGAACGACCACTCATATAAATTGAGGGAAAGAAGACAGAGGACGGACACTGGAAAGTTTTCTTTTCTCAATCGTACTATGAGGGACTGTAATGCTTTACCTGCAGACTTACTAAAGGCTTTACCAACAACCAAAAACGTATTTAAAAATAGGTTTAGGGACTTTACTAATAGACGATAATTATACACAGTATGTAAAGGATGTAAATGATATTTTGTTATTGAAGTGTTGTATCAGTGAAGAATTATGTTGTGTGAGTGAAGTGTGTTGTGTCACTGAAACGTGTTCCTGTCAGGGAAGCTTTATAGTTTATAGTGGCAGTACAAAGTATTTGAACAGTGAAATGTTTTTGAAGTGTTAGTGAAATCAGGATGGAATCAGTGAATTGTGTCGTAGTTCCAGTGCAGTCAGTGAGTTGACAGCGAAATGAGTGTAATGTTGAAAGGTACTTGTGCAGATATGAACATATCATACTCGTGGGTTTTAGTTCGAACTTAGATTTAAGATACAAATTAGATTTATTTTAAATGTTATTTTAAGAGGTCGTGCTTCATTTAATTTAGGATATTCTCTATTATTATTATTATTATTATTATTATTATTATTATTATTATTATTATTATTATTATTATTATTATTATTATAAATTGTTGTTAGTATTAATTATTTGTATTAATTATTGGTATTATTATTAAGTGTATTTTTAATTAACAAGTTTATTATTGTCATTATTGAGTGTAATTAGTTACCACTGCCACCGGGTATATACCCATTGCAGTGTGAATGAATACATACATATACACTCAAGTCGAACTCCGGTGTCGAAGCTGCCTTCACTGCTACACAAGACTGGCTGGCTTCTGTCCAAAAACTAGCAACGACTACAACTTCAACTAACTTCGAAGGCTGCTCGCGCTTTATAAGTTAAGCCGTACTTTCCAGAAACCACGACTTCGGGATCATTCTCGTCGTTACAACAATCAGTTCACCTGGCTTCCGGCTCCCCCACTCTTCCTCGCAGCACATGCCCTAGGAAGTAGATGCGTGCGCAATCACTTGCCGCGTCGCCCGATCCTTCCACGCGCGCCCCTGCCCTCTGTGGGACGCGTGATCGAGTCTCGCGTGGCTGTCACAATATTAAAAAAAAAAAGTTGAAAAAAATTTATGTGTTATTCAATCAAAGGCATTAAGCTAAAGCAATAATTCAGAAATGAAAAACTTGGGTGTATTATTCACCAAGGACATGAAGTTCTCCAAGCATATTACTAGTATTGTTTGTAATGCATGTAAAATGCTAGGTTTTACCTTTAGTAACTTTAATTATTTGAATATACCTATCTTACAAAAACTTTTTTATGCGTTAGTTTGGTCAAAATTAGAATACTGTTCGACGATTTGGAATCCGATGAGAATTAAACATATAGGGCTATATTCATAGACATTCTTAGCGCGGGCTTCTGGTGGATGATCTGCGAACTAACGTTTTTCGTATTCATAAACCTGTGTTAGCGTTATGATCTCATATGAATCCTGTACAAGTAATCACTCGATAGCCGGGGCTAGTTTAGCACGCTCGTAGCGCGGGCTAGCGAAATGTCTATGCATAGCACCCCTTAATTTCGGAATATGTATGATAAGACTTTCTTGTGTTAAACTCCAACTCACCTCGTTTACATGTTTCGACCTATTTATTGGTCATCCTCAGAACTGGTCGTTGTTGGTCTCGGCGCCACTTGTTCTCTTTCCTGTGAGGGTGCGTTCTTGTGTTATAGTGTAGAGTCAAAGAGTCTGTGTGTTTTGAAATTGAGTTGCGTGTTGAGAATTTCTTTGGGGTGTGTTTTTGTGTGTCAGTATATTTCATATTGTTCTAGTGTGTTTAGTTTCTGGATTTTTGGTTGGATGTGCAGTATTTCCATGACTGTGTTGATGTCTCTGTGGGCGTGGTTAGCATTTGTGATGTGTTCTGCATATGTGGAGATGTTTTGTAATTTTGTTATGGGTGTGATGTGTTCTTTGTAACGTGTTTGAAATGATCTGCCTGTCTTTCCTAAGTAGAAGTTGTTGCAGGTGTTACATTTGAGTTTGTATACGCCTGTGTGGTTGTATTTGTTTGTTTGTGTTGTTTGTGTGTTGAGATGCTTTTGTAGAGTGTTATTTGTTCTGTATGCGATGTTGTAGTTCAATTTCTTGAATGAGGTTGCAATTTTGTGTGTGTTTTTGTTTTCGTATGTTAGTGTGATGTATTTTTTGTGTTCTTGTGTTTGTGTTGTATTCTTATGTTTTTTGTGATTATGTTTTGTCTTACGTATTATATTGTCTATTATGTTGCGGTTGTATTCGTTTTCTTGTGCTATGTATTTGATTGTGTTTAGTTCTTCGTTGCAATCATGTTGGTTCATTGGTATGTTGAGTAGTCTGTGAGTAATAGTAAATTTCCTTGAACAAATTCAAAATAAATTTCTAAAAATCTGTATTTTAAAAGTGTTAATATTATCCACTATATGAAACATCATGATCCAATTTTTTAATCTTTCAACCTTATCACAAAGAAGATATTGCAATTCTTTATTGCTTTTATATAAATTAATAAATAATAAAATAGATGATATTACTGTAGTATAGTACATGATAATATTTATTATTATGTCACATATAATGCTTCTTACAAATAAAATGTTTTATATCCCAAAAGTAAATGCAAATACAAATTCTTTCAATAATTTATTATCATAATACATTGCCATCTTAAACTGAGTATATTGGGAATTAAATAAATGACTGTCCCAAACACGCAATGAAATTTTTCTTATGAAACCATTTTTATCTCGAGGAAGCAAAAACGAGCAAAATTATACTAAATTTTTGTTTTAAATATGTAAAAAAATAACTCCCTGATATTAATGATATCATTTACAGTTCTTTCTGTATACTTACTTGCTTTTAAGGAACCCGGAGGTTCATAGCCGCCCTCACATAAGCCCCCCATTGGTCCCTATCCTGTGCAAGATTAATCCAGTCTCTATCATCATATCCCACCTCCCTCATATCCATATTAATATTATCTTCCCATCTACTTCTCGGCCCCCCCAAAGGTCTTTTTCCCTCCGGCCTCCCAATTAACATCCCAGCATTTCTGGATTCGGCCATACGTGCCACATGCCCTGCCCATCTCAAACGTCTAGATTTAATGTTCCTAATTATGTCAGGTGAAGAATACAAAGCGTGCATTTCTGCGTTGTGTAACTTTCTCCATTCTCCTGTAACTTCATCCCTCTTAGCTGCAAATATTTTCCTAAAAACCTTATTCTCAAACACCATTAATCTGTGTTCCTCTCTTAAAATGAGAGTCCAACAGAACAACTTGTAATATAACTGTTTTATAAATTCTAACTTTCAAAATTTTGACAGCAGATTAGATGACAAAATTTCTCAACCAAATAATAAGATGCATTTCCAATATTTATTCTGCGTTTAATTTCCTCCAAAGTGTCATTTATATTTGTTACTGTTGCTCCAAGATATTTAAATTTCTCCACCTCTTCGAAGGATAAACCTCAAATTTTTATATTTAGATTTCGTACAATATTCTGGTCACGAGACATAATCATATACTTTGTCTTTTCGGGATTTACTTCCAAACGTATCACTTTACTTGCTTCAAGTAAAATTTCCGTGTTTTCCCTAATCGTTTGTGGATTTTCTCCTAACATATTCACGTCATCCGCATAGACAAGCAGCTGATGTAACCCGTTCAATTCCAAACCCTCTGTGTTATCCTGAACTTTCCTAATGGCATATTCTAGAGCAGACGTCTCCAAAAGCCTAGTCGCGAGTAAGCCCTGAACGGAACCGAAGCCAGTACGTAATGAGCGCGCTCCGCCTCACCCATCTCCACCTGTATTGTACTCAATGTTTATGCGCGAACGAAGAGCATTGGCGGACTGCCATTATCACTCTGTTGGTCGACGTGTTCCACTTTTTCACAATGTCTTCTAATCATGGACGTAGTACATTCAAGGATGAATAGGAAGATAAATTTTTTTGAGTTAGTGGAGAGAATGTGAAATGCTTAATTTGTTCGAAAATTCTTAAGGGTGTGTTAAAATTCAACATGCGACGACACTACTCGATTCTTCACAAAGAATATCACAAAATTTACAGGTATGTTGGAGATGAGAAATATTTTATTTTGGGGCTATCTGTATAACTGTTGGTTATACATAATAATCAGTATATTACAATACGTTTACACTCAGTTCCTCATGACAAACATATAGTTTTTCGTTTAATTTTAGGTGAAATGCGTAGGCCCACAAATATTTTGATAAATATAAAACAAGAAAATATAAACACAAATCATACACGTGTCCTCAGTCTTAAACAAAAAAATCTTTTTGCTAGCTATGTTTTAGCTTGGAATATTGGAAAATCAATGAAGCCCTTTACAGAAGAATCATTTCTATAATCGTGCATACAGGACGTTACTAAAATACTGTGTCCAGAACAAAGTCAAAGTTTAAGAAAGTTAAATTGTTTCCAATTACAGTTCAGAGAAGGAATTTCAAGATTACAAATGTAATTGAATCTGAAGTCGAAACCACAGTTAACCAGTTTGTAGCTTACTCACTTGTATTGGACGAAAGCACAGATAGAAATGATAAAGCTCACCTAGCCATTTTCATCCGAGGAGTTAATGAACATTTTACTGTGTCTGAATGTCTTCTAGATGTAATTACAAAATACAACTGCTAGAGAAGATCTTTTTCAGGCACTGAAAGGCACCATAGAACAGAAGAGGTTGAATTTTCAATGGCTTGTGTCCATAGCAACAGACGGGGTCCTGCTTCATAGTACGTCAAAATAACAAACAAAAGTATGATATTTCTTATTCTTTCGATGTTATTATTTGTAAACATAAGCACACCGTTGCCGCGATCCCCACTGATCGCTCCCATCTGTTGAGGTGCGAGTCTCTTCCCCTTCTCTAGCCTTACAGCACACTGTGTTCGGCGGGCAGCATCGAGAGCACGAATGACGATACGCATTTTAGAGACCTCTGTTCTAGAGCGAAGTTAAAAAGTAAAGTGATAGATCAGTGGCCTGCAGAAGCTGCAGTTATGACGTAAGAGCCAGTCAGGCCTCAAGAGCTTGGAAGAGCGAGCAGTTGAGTCGTATTACTGTTAACACGCACCAGCGTAGTGGCGTCAGTGCAGCAATGATACGACAGTTCTTGGAGATAAATTGATGGAATCACATTCCTGTATTTTGCTAGGGAATAACTACTCTGCGGTCATGATGGCAACATTCTTGGCAAATTCCCCGTCATTAAAAGAACGCATGTTCTTTGCAATGGCTAGTGAAATCCTATATCTTAAGCCTTAAGCTTACCATTGATTCACTGACAGTGTGTTCCCTAGCTTCACTTAACAATTTATCTTTCAATTGCTGCACTAGTACTTGTCGATAATCATTTGTGTGGCATACAGAATAATGGCGTTGTATACTGAATTTCTTTACATGCTGAAACAGCTTGCCTCAAATCAAACACTTCGCCATTCCTCCATACTCCATAACACAGTTTGATCTCGACAAAGCATTTAGCTTGGGCACGGTAGTAACACAAAGTGATGGTGTGTTTCAAAAGTTGAAATATACTTTGCATACTACTCACCAAGTTAGGGCCTATATAGTTCAATCTGTATATTGTGTAGGAAAATGTCTGTTAAAAACACTTGAACTGTTTTCACGTTTCCGAGTAGACAAAGTGTTGTAGTACTGCTTAAATTATTTATTTGTATATTTATAACAGTTCCGGAGCCTCATTTACATAATGCGAACGCTTCTGCAGCTGGCTGTATTATGAATTTCATATTATTATAAGTATATTAAATTTGATTACAAACCAAAATATTTTGTTACATTGATTTATCACGGATGTACAGTTTTGTTTTCGTACAAATGTATTGTAATTGTGCTGTTCCCATACTACCTCAGACGAATGGATCGCGCTCTGTCATTACATAGGCGCCGTACCACCACTGTTCAGTTGAACCTTCTCTCCTCGCTGTGCTCAGTATGCAGAGATTGCCGAGCAAAGAGCGTGGCGGTTCCGTGGTATGACGTCACAGAGCACGGAACACGGAACATGCCGGTCACTGTGATAGATAGTGCATCTCCTTGCTTTAACCCGCAGTTCATTTTTTTTTTTTTATACATATACAGACGTGGACAAATTATTAGCAAAATTGAACATTTTTATTATATATTTTTACAAAATATCATTCTTCAATTTAGACTACAGTTGACATTTTTGTGTATTTCCAAATTATTATCAAAAT
This sequence comes from Periplaneta americana, assembly GCA_025594305.2. NCBI lineage: Eukaryota > Metazoa > Arthropoda > Insecta > Blattodea > Blattidae > Periplaneta > Periplaneta americana. The sequence goes on from JAJSOF020000035.1 coordinate 12,331,511, forward strand.
TGAGGATTTGTGTTGCATATTTTCCAAAATTTAACTCCTCAATTTGGACTACATTTGATATTTTTGCATATTTACAAATTATTAGCAAAACTGAAGATTTTTATTGTATATTTTTACAAAATTCGATTCTTCAATTTGGACTGCAGCTGACATTTTGGATATTTCCAAATTATTAGCAAAACTGAAGGTTTTTGTTTTATATTTTTACAAAATTTGACTCTTCAATGCAGTTGACATTTTTGCTAATTTACAAATTATTAGCAAAATTGAAGATTTTTATTATATATTTTTACAAAACTTGACTCGTTGATATTTTTGAAAGATGGAAATATAAAAATTGTCAACTGTAGTCTAAATTGAAAAGTCAAATTTTGTAAACAAAATATCATAAAAATCGTCAATTTTGTTAATAATTTGTCCACGTCTGTAGATAAATTTTCTGATGATGCAATACAAAAGTTAGGTAAGTAGTCATGTATAAATATACTTAGGGTGAGGAGATAAGCATGTTAGTAATTAGACCGGTAAATAAACCCGATGAAAGGAGAGGGAGAAAGAGTGAGGGAGAAAGAGGGAAAGATAGAAGGAAAAAGAGAAATTAATTAAATAAGGAGACGGATGTTCAGAGAAAAATAAGAAAAATAGAAAAAGAAGAAAAACAGAAAATGAAGGAAATAGGGTCAGTCAGATGGCAGGAGACTGGGCGCTCTCATGTTCGCCGTTGAAGAGTCGTTACCCGCGCTGATTGAACGGGTTGTACGAGTGCTGGATTAAAAGCGCATCGCGACGCCCGCCGCTGTTTGATTGAGTGCGCCGCCCCCCGCGGAGGGGATGATACACTCGCAACATGTGGTAGCGCCGGTACTTGTCACTCGCCTTCCAATATCCACCTACTATTATCGCCAGGCAGGGGCGGAGTGGCAGGAATCGATTTCCATACTCCAACGGAAATATTCGTTTTCTGATCACGTCTATACTATTTCGGGGGCCCTGTCGTAGCATGTCAAAGGGAAAGTATTTCGGTCCGTGGTATAGGCCTACGCTCAAGACTGCTGAGGGGAAGGTTTGAACAAACTTGAGAATATGCAGAATATAAAGCTCATTTCTATCAAAGTAATTCTCTCCCAGACTTAAGAAAACACAGAACATAAAAATCACTCCCATCAGAGTAATTCTGCCCCGAACTTAAGAAAACACAGAGTGTAAAAATCATTCCTATCAAATTAATTTTCTCTCAAACCCAAGAAAACATAGAATATAAAAATCACTTCTATCAAAATAGTTCTGTACACAACTTAAGAAAACACAGAACATAAAAATCACTTCCATCAGAGTAATTCTGCCCCGAACTTAAGAAAACACAGAGTGTAAAAATCATTCCTATCAAATTAATTTTCTCTCAAACCCAAGAAAACATAGAATATAAAAATCACTTCTATCAAAATAGTTCTGTACACAACTTAAGAAAACACAGAACATAAAAATCACTTCCATCAGAGTAATTCTGCCCCGAACTTAAGACAACACAGAGTGTAAAAATCATTCCTATCAAATTAATTTTCTCTCAAACCCAAGAAAACATAGAATATAAAAATCACTTCTATCAAAATAGTTCTGTACACAACTTAAGAAAACACAGAACTTAAAAATCACTTCCATCAGAGTAATTCTGCCCCGAACTTAAGAAAACACAGAGTGTAAAAATCATTCCTATCAAATTAATTTTCTCTCAAACCCAAGAAAACATAGAATATAAAAATCACCTCTATCAAAATAGTTCTGTACACAACTTAATAAAACACAAAACATAAAAATCACTTCCATCAGAGTAATTCTGCCCGAAATTAAGAAAACACAGAAAAATCATTCCTAAAAATCACTTTTGTCAAACCCAAGAAAACATAGAATATAAAAATCACTTCTATCAAAATAGTTCTGTACAAATTTAAGAAAACACAGAACATAAAAATCACATTTGTCAAAGTAATTCTCCGCGAAATTTAAGAAAACACAGAACATAAAAATCACTTTTGTGAAAGTAATTTTCTCTCAAATTTAAGAAAACATAGAACATAAAAATCACTTCTATCAAAATAGTTCTGTACAAACTTAAGAAAACACAGAACATAAAAATCACATCCATCAGAGTAATTCTGCCCCGAACTTAAGAAAACACAGAGTGTAAAAATCATTCCTATCAAATTAATTTTCTCTCAAACCCAAGAAAACATAGAATATAAAAATCACTTCTATCAAAATAGTTCTGTACACAACTTACTAAAACACAGAACATAAAAATTACTTCTGTCAAAGTAATTTTTCTGCGAAATTTAAGAAAACACAGAACATAAAAATTACTTCTGTCAAATTAAATCTCTGCGAAATTTAAGAAAACACAGAACATAAAAATCTCTTCCATCAGAGTAATTCTGCCGCAAACTTAAGAAAATACAGAATAAAAAATCATTTTGTCAAATTAATTTTCTCAAATTTAAGAAAACATAGAACATAAAAATCACTTTTGTCAAAATAATTCTGTACACAACTTAATAAAACACAGAACATAAAAATTACTTCTGTCAAAGTAATTCTCTGCGAAATTTAAGAAAACACAGAACATAAAAATTACTTCTATCAAAGTAATTCTCTCCCAAACTTAAGAAAACACAAAACATAAAAATTACTTGTATCAAAGTAATTCTGTCCCAAACTTAAGAGAACATAGAACATAAAAATTACTGCAATCAAAATAATTCTCTCCCGAAATTTAATAAAACACAAAACATAAAAATCACTTTTGTCAAAGTAATTCTGTCCCAAATTAATAAAACACAGAACATAAAAATCACTTTTGTCAAAGTAATTCTGTCTCAAATTTAAGAAAACACAAACATAAAAATTACTTGTATCAAAGTAATTGTCTCAAAATTAAGAAAACACAAAACATAAAAATTACTTTATCAAAGTAATTCTGTCCCAAACTTAAGAAAAACACAGAACTAAAAATCACTTCCAAATTATTCTCCGAAATTTAAGAAAACGATTTAAAAATCACTTATCAAAGTTTCTCCGCGAAATTTAAGAAAACACAGAACATGGCAAAATCACTTTTGTCACTGTTTTTCTACTGTTTATGAACATAAAAATCACTTCTATAAAAGCATTTCGTCCATTATCGATAGCCTACTGTTAAAATGAACGACCATGAAGTTGGCAGTTACCTGGTTTTTCTCAGGGTTTTCCTCAATATTCAATATGAGTCGTCGCAATATGGGGCCTTAGCAGTTCACCGGCATTTTATTATTTCATTCACACCGTCTGTGTTGATACATCGTCATAAAATAACCGAATAATAATTTAAAATGAATGTTAATAATTAGCGAATAATAAAAGTCAATAATTCAATGGTTTTAATAAAGTAAGTTCTCTTTGCGAAAACCCTGTAAAAATGTTTAAAATATTCGGAACTTAAAAAAACAAACACAAAAATCACTTTCATCAAAGTATTCCTTCCAAAAATTTAGAAAACACAGAACAAAAAATCATTTTCAAATATTCCTCTCCAAAAATTGAAAACACAGAACATAAAAAATTATTTCAAAGTGATTCTGTCCCAAACTTAAAAGAACATGGAACAAAAATCACTTCTATCAAAATAAAACTCTTCCAAACTTAAGAAAACACAGAACATAAAAATTATTCTATCAAAGTAATTCTCTCCCAAACTTAAGAAAACACAAAACATAAAAAATTACTTGTATCAAAGTAATTCTGTCCCAAACTTAAGAGAACCATAAAAATTACTAATAAAATTTTTCCCGAACTAATAAAACACAAATTTATTTATTTTATGAAACAATAAAACACAAAACTTTTGTTGTATCTAATTCTCTCTCCGAACTTAATAAAACACCATAAAAATTACTTGTATCGAAGTAATTCTGTCCCAAACTTAATAAAACCATGTCCATTCCGTACAAAGTGATTTCTGTCTCAAACTTAATAAAACAAAAACATAAAAATTCTGTACAAAGTTTCTTCTGTCTCAAACAATAAAACACCATAAAAATTACTTGTATCAAAGTTTCTGTCCCAAACTTAATAAAAACCATAAAAATTACTTGTATTTTCTTCGGGACGCAAAAACATAAAAATTACCATTCTGTATCGAAGATTCTGTCCCAAACTTAATAAAACACAAAACATAAAAATTACTTGTATCAAAACATAAAAATTACTTGTATCCATTCTGCCCAAACTTAAGAAAACCTGGTTTCTTCCCAAACTTAAGGGAACTCGGACTCGTAATCAACAACATTATCGATTTCTTATGCCATGTCCATTCTGCTACCTGGTTTATGCAGTGATTATCGATAGCCTACTGTTAAAATGAACACCATGAAGTTGGCAGTACTTTCAGCTGACATATTCCAATGGTGAGTCGTCGCAATATGGGGCCTTAGCAGTCTTGACATTTTATTAGTGATTTTCACACCGTCTGTGGCGTATAGTGAGGTTAATTTAAAATGAATGTTAAGTTTAGTGAAAAGGGTAAAGAGTCAATAATGCACAATGGTTTTAAGTCGCCCCTGTAGCGGGTTTAAAAAGTGTACAAACAAAAATGCAGTTCATTTATTGTGTGAGATCGATAACCGTGTTATTTTAAATAGCAAATTTTTGTTGATGCTACCTGATTTCAGGCATACCACTGTAGACCTAATATTTTTAAGTAGGCCTAATTTATTTATTTTATGACAATCACTTTTGTGTGACACTGTGCCCATCTCAAAACCGCCACTGTCCATTCCGCTACCTGATTTCTTCGGGGCGCAACTATGCCATGTCCATTCTGCTACCTGATTTCTTCACGAGCCATTCTGTTGGTTTCTTCGGGGCGCATCGTATCCGCATTCCGCTACCTGATTTCTTCGGAAACCCATTCTGAAAGGTGCAACTCCATGTCCATTCTGCTACCTGGTTTCTTCATGTTATTCCATTCTGCTACCTGGTTTCTTCGGGGCGCAACTATGCCATGCCTCGGCCTTCCATCAAGTTTTCGCCTCCGGGTTCCTTAAAAGCCGTAAGTAAATAAAACATGGTTCACGTCATAAACCGTCACGATTTACTTAATGATGCATTTTATTTGATTAATTCAATTTCATTAAATAGCAATCGCTGTTAATATGACATCTGTGTGATCTATTTCTCAAAACCGCCACTGACACATTGCCATTAACCGCCACTGATGCCACGAGCTTGCGTGTTGGTCGCATCGTATCCGCTTGCCCAGAAACCGAAAGTGCATCCGTTAGCCATCTCGCGCGATGTTATTCAGTTGTTTTCTCGGTATCAAGTTTTTAACGAGCCCCATCATGGCCGACGCCGTAGCTGCGAGATACCGGCCATACATTTCATCCCCTCCCCCTCACCACTCCGGTGCGCGCTACAAGCATTAGCAGAGAAACAAAACCACTCTTACTGATAAAACAGTTCCGAGTAGAACTCATAGTCTACTTTCCTGAGAAATATTGAGTTCTCTCTCCTGTCGTTGTACTAAATTCCAGGATCCAAGTGTGAAGTGCGCCAGAACAGTGCATTGAAACTGCTTTATCTAACACAAGGATCTTTTAACGATCCCTTTAAAGTACCGGATTCACTAGAAAGTCTGTGAGACGTGTGATGGGAATGGAACGATGATGAAATTGTAATTTAAGTGTAGTGAAAGTAGGCCTACTCTTAAAAAAAATGTCATACATTAGTGTTACCTCAACCAGGTAACTTGCTCCGACCGGGAATCGAACACGGGCCACCTGGTTTCGCGGCCAGAAGCGCTAACCGTTACTCCACAGGTGTGGAGCCCTAGGTAAAACTTTGTATTCTAATGGAATTTGGTTATAAGTTATTTAAAAATGCTTAATAAATTTTATGCTCGACCATGCCGAAATGTAGTAATTATACACCTGGTAGCAGTCCTTTAATGCATGTCATTAAAGTACACCTACTCATTAAAGTACAGGTGTTTTCAGCCAATGAAAACTCGGCTTACAGGTGTTCAGCCAATGACAAGTCAACTTTGTACCGTTATAAAACCGCAAGTATCGATTATTCTCGGATATGCAATCGAAATAGAATTAGCGAAAAGTCACGGAGGCTGGAAATCCAATACTGTCGCAGAAGGTTATGTTCTGTTACTATAATAATTAGCGTTACTTGTAAATAATATTCAAATAAATTCAATTTGTCATCTCGTTTTTCAATTCTAAATCAATTTCCAGGTTATATCAAGACTAATGTTCATGTTATTCTCTAGAATATATCAAGGTCAATGACATTCGTTCCTCGGAAAAAATCAATACTTTCGCGTCTGCGCACATCTCACAATTCACGACCTAGAACAAGGTCACTTCGATCTTGTCAGATACAAATAAAATTTATACATCTGAATAATTTCAAGTTAGAAATATGGTCGAGCATAAAAAGTCGTATGAAACTCGCCTATAATGGTAATCATTGCATGATGTACTATAATGCTCGACCACGCCGAAATGTAGTAATTATACACCTGGTAGTAGCCCTTTAATGCACCTCATTAAAGTACACCTGTTCATTATAATTCAGTTGTTCAGCCAATGAGAAATCACCATTGTACTGATTGGACCATTATAAAACCGCAAGTATCGATTATTCTCGGATATGCAATCGAAAGACAATTAGCGAAAAGTCACGGAGGCTGGAAATCTAATACTGTCGCAGAAGGTTATGTTCTGTTACTATAATAATAAAATTAGCGTTAATTGTAAATAATATTCAAATAAATTCAATTTGTCATCTCGTTTTTCAATTCTAAATCAATTTCCAGGTTATATCAAGACTAATGTTCATGTTATTCTCTAGAATATATCAAGGTCAATGACATTCGTTCCTCGGAAAAAATCAATACTTTCGCGTCTGCGCACATCTCACAATTTAGAAGGTCTGTTCCGCTCCTCACTTACATAATCATAACAAGAATATTTATGAATAATTTCAAGTTAGAAATATGGTCGAGCATAAAAAGTCGTTTCATAAACAAACATACTCGCTTCTTAATTACTACCATTATAGGCTCGTTACATAATGTACTATTAATAAACTGAAATATAATATTGATATGTATTAAAGTGTTAATATCTTTATACATGAAAATTGCGTTTAAGTGAATACGATATTTTCACGTATAAAGTTATTATCAACAGTAATCTCACTAGACGTTTTGATTTATCTAGAGAAAATAAAACTCGAGTGGGATTTAATTGACTATTACAGGATTAGAAGAAAGTATATAAAGATTAGAAGTAACGAAGTACTCCAATACAATAAAATATTAATTGACTTACGAAAATACAACTGTCTTCAAATGTATTATTGTACCATCTCAACATTACAAATATTACGCTAGATGCATGCTAGATGGCAGTAGTGTCTTTATACAGACAGTGTAATGATTACTATTCAATAAATCTTAATATTAAACAATCTCTGATACGTGGCTATCCATAATATCATATAGCAGAAGTTCTTTTTATCCTCTCAGAGCAGAAGGTATAACATAACCTAACTAATGTACACAAATGTTAGAAAATTTTTAATTAATGACGATGACATAAAAAATAAATATGAATAATTTTGAAAGGAATAATTATTGAATGTACAATTTTCAAATTTGAATGTGGTTGGTGGTTCAATTGATGTTATATTGGACGTAATAGAAGTGGAACTCGTTGATTTAGGCCTACATGGTGTATTCAACTTATTCAGGATTTCCGAATGAATAATTTTAAAAGGAATAATTATTGAATGTACAATTTTCAAATTTGAATGTGGTTGGTGGTTCAATTGATGTTATATTGGACGTGTGCGTAATAGAAGTGGAACTCGTTGATTTAGGCCTACATGCTGTATTCAACTTATTCAGGATTTCCGAATGGTGCTCTTCATTTATTTGTAAATCGGATTTCAGAAGATGCATAGGTATGATCAGTGATCTTTATTAATTCTTGTTCTTGAATGCCAATGCGAGTCATATTTGAAACTGCTGTGCATCGACTGGAGTGGTTTGTAATTTTATATATATTTTTGACGTCCAGACCAGCGCAGTTTCAAATGTTGGCAAACAAAGAAACAAATGCTAGGGACTCGATAAAATTGTGCGATAAGCAGCCATGATTGGTTGAAATACGTCCTTTCGTACCGTTTTATTGGTCAAAAGTAGTATGACGTAGTAAGAGTGTAATATTCAATTTAATACATATCAATATTATAAAAACTGTGCTCTTCTCTGTAGAGTAACTTTTGGGTAACTTGGAAATATCTGGCAATCGGCATAAAGTAAGAAGTTGTAACGTATCCGCTATCTTATTTATCCAGAGTTTTAGAAATCGGTCAAAAGGAAGTCCTATTTCTGCCGAGATTACAGGAATGTTTCTTCCATCATCTGCAACCAGGCCCGAACCAAAGCGCCAGAGCGCAAAGCCTCTCAGGTTATCAAATAAGATGAGAATCGAGATGTGGAAAAAAATTGGAGGGAGAGAAAGAGAGGGAGAACTGATGGGAAATCTCCACAAGCAACTACGCATCTGGAAATGACGGGAGAGGCTGTGCGTCTGAGGAATAGAGAAAGAAATGCTGGAGGAGTTATACACAGTGAAGAAAGAATTGTGTTTAAGAAATGAAACGAATAATGCTGAAATGCTTGAATATTAAACAGTTAGTAAATACTTAGCAGTTATAATAAATTCATCAAATACATAAAAATCTGAGCTAATATTTTGGTTATTTAATATTCTGGAACGAAAATTCAATATAGTCAAATATTTAACAATAGGAAATGCCTGTTATTATTCGGTTGAGAAGCTTTTATCATCCAGTCTGCTGTCAAAAAATCTGAAAGTTAGAATTTATAAAACAGTTATATTACCGGTTGTTCTTTATGGTTGTGAAACTTGGACTCTCACTTTGAGAGAGGAACATAGGTTAAGGGTGTTTGAGAATAAGGTGCTTAGGAAAATATTTGGGGCTAAGAGGGATGAAGTTACAGGAGAATGGAGAAAGTTACACAACACAGAACTGCATGCATTGTATTCTTCACCTGACATAATTAGGAACATTAAATCCAGACGTTTGAGATGGGCAGGGCATGTAGCACGTATGGGCGAATCTAGAAATGCATATAGAGTGTTAGTTGGGAGGTCGGAGGGAAAAAGACCTTTAGGAAGGCCGAGACGTAGATGGGAAGATAATATTAAAATGGATTTGAGGGAGGTGGGTTTGATGATAGAGAATGGATTAATCTAGCTCAGGATAGGGACCGATGGCGGGCCTATGTGAGGGCGGCAATGAACCTCCGGGTTCTTTAAAAGCCAGTAAGTAAATAAGTAAGTAAGTATTTAACAATGTAAATAAGTGATCAAGGTTTAATAATAATGTAAAAATAACAGGATGAGCGAAATGTAGCCTATATAAAATTTGAACAACAAATCGGTAAAATATGAAAGATCTAAAAAAAATCTGATAATATAAAATATTCTGAAAAGAACTGATGAAATATTTAATAATATTAAAAGTGAACTATCGAAATATTTATTAGCCTGACTCTTACACTTTTACTAGTCATACTACTTTTGACCAATAAAACGATACGAAAGGACGTCTTTTAACAATCATTGCTGCTTATCGCACAATTTTATCGCATCCCTAGCATTTGTTTAATTTTATCGCTTCCGTAGCATTTGTTTATTTTCATCACTATCCTTGCATTTGTTTCTTTGTTTGCCAACATTTCAAACTGAAAATTCTTTACGGTACTATCCTTTGCAAAGATAGTCGACTGAAAATGGCGGCTCCGTTCAAACATTTTGGTGAAGGTAACATTAGTGAAATAGAATTTTAGTGAGTCAATTAATATATATTTTCTTGTAATTAGAGTACTTTACTTATTTTAATCTTTATATAATTTCTCCTAATCGTGTAACAGTCAATTAAATCCCACTCCAGTTTAGATTTTCTCTAGATAAATCAAAACCTCTAGTGAGATTACTGTTGAAAAAAACGGTGGATTGTATATTTTTGAAAATTTTAATTTTCGAGAAATCAGGCTTAAAATTTTAGATATTCAAAGAAAACTTAAAATGATATGTGAAATATGGGCAGGCCATGTAGCACGTATATTATCGAATCCAGAAATGCATATAGAGAGTTAGTTGGGAGACCTGAGGGAAAATCTGAAAATTAGAATTTATAAAACAGTTATATTACCGGTTGTTCTGTATGGTTGTGAAACTTGGACTCTCACTTTGAGAGAGGAACATAGGTTAAGGGTGTTTGAGAATAAGGTGATTAGGAAAATATTTGGGGCTAAGAGGGATGAAGTTACAGGAGAATGGAGAAAGTTACACAACGCAGAGCTGCACACATTGTATTCTGCACCTGACATAATTAGGAACATTAAATCCAGACGTTTGAGATGGGCAGGGCATGTAGTACGTATGGGCGAATCTAGAAATGCATATAGAGTGTTAGTTGGGAGGCCGGAGGGAAAAAGACCTTTAGGGAGGCCAAGACGTAGATGGGAAGATAATATTAAAATGGATTTGAGCGAGGTGGGTTTGATGATAGAGAATGGATTAATCTTGCTCAGGATAGGGACCAATGGCGGGCTTATGTGAGGGCGGCAATGAATCTCTGGGTTCTTTAAAAGCCAATAAGTAAGTAAGTAAGTATTTAACAATGTAAATAAGTGATCAAGATTTAATAATAATGTAAAAATAACAAGATGAGCGAAATTCATATAAAATTTGAACAACAAATCGGTAAAATATGAAAGATCTAAAAAAAATCTGATAATATAAAATATTCTGAAAAGAACTGATGAAATATTTAATAATATTAAAAGTGAACTATCAAAATATTTATTAGCCTGGCTATTACACTTTTACTACGTCATACTGCTTTTGACCAATAAAACGGTACGAAAGGACGTCTTTCAACCAATCATTTCAGCTTATCGCACAATTTCATCGCTTCCCTAGCATTTGTTTAATTTTATTGCTTCCCTAGCATTTGTTTAATTTTATTGTTTTCCTAGCATTTGTTTGTGTTTATCACTATCCTAGCATTTGTTTCTTTGTTTGCCAACATTTCAAACTGCAAATTCTTTACGGTACTATAAAATATCCTTTTCATAGACAGTTGACTGAAAATGGCGGCTTTGTTCAAACATTTTGGTGTAAGTAATATTAGTGAAATAGAATTTTAGTAAGTCAATTAATATCTATTTTATTGTAATTAGAGTACTTTACTTCTTTTAATCTTTATACAGTATAATTTCTCCTAATCGTGTAACAGTCAATCAAATCCCACTCGCGTTTTGATTTTCTATAGATAAATCAGAACCTCTAATGAGATTACTGTTGAAAAAATCGGTGGATTGTATATTTTTGAAAATTGTAATTTTCGAGAATCAAATTTAAAATTTTAGATATTCAAAGAAAACTTAAAATGATATGTGAAGTATGGGCAGGCCATGTAGTACGTATGGGCGAATCCAGAAATGCATTAGAAAGTTAGTTGGGAGACTGGAGGGATAAAAGCTGAAAGCTATAATTGATAAAACAGTTATATTACCGGTTGTTCTTTATGGTTGTGATACTTGGACATTCACTTTGAGATAGGAACAGACGTTAAGGGTGTTTGAGAATAAGGTGCTTAGGAAAATATTTGGGGCTAAGAGGGATGAAGTTACAGGAGACAAAAGACCTTTGGGAAGAACGAGACGTAGATGGGAGGATAATATTAAAATGGATTTGAGGGACGTGGGATATGATGGTAGAGACTGGATTAATCTTGCTGAGATTTGGGACCGATGGCTGGCTTATATGAGAGCGGCAATGAACCTCCGGGTTCTTTAAAAGCCATTTGTAAGTAAACATTAAGTAATTTGTGTTATTTTTTTATCTTACCCATAGACAGAGAGTAAAGAGAAGGTTTGGAAGTAAATTCCGAAAATACAAAGTATATAATAATGTCTCGTGATCAGAATATTGTAAGAAAAATAAATATAAAAAATTTGAAATTTATCCTTTGAAGAGGTGGAAAAATTCAAATATCTTGGAGCAACAGTAACAAATGTAAATGATACTCAAGATGCAATTAAACGCAGAATAAATATGGGAAATGCCTGCTATTATTTGGATGAAGTTTTGTTTGTCATCTAGTCTGCTGTCAAAAAATCTGAAAGTTAGAATTTGTAAAACAGTTATATTACCGGTTATTCTGTATGGTTGTGAAACTTGGACTCTCACTTTGAGAGAGGAACAGAGATTAAGGGTGTTTGAGAATTAAATGCTTAGGAAATATTTGGGGCTAAGAGGACGAAGTTACAGGAGAATGGAGAAAGTTACACAACACAGAACTGCACGCATTGTATTCTTCACCTGACATAATTAGGGACATTAAATCCAGACGTTTGAGATGGGCAAGGCATGTAGCACGTATGGGCGAATCCAGAAATGCATATGGAGTGTTATTTGAAAGGCCGGAGTGAAAAAGTTCTTTGGGGAGGCCGAAACGCAGATGGGAGGATAATATTAAAATGGATTTAAGGGAGGTGGAATATGATGATAGAGACTGGATTAATCTAATTCAGTATATGGACCGATAACGAGCTTATGTGAGGGCGGCAATGAAACGTCCGGGTTCCTTAAAAGCCATAAGTAAGTAAGTAAATAGACCTAAACCTAATGTGAGTGAAGTAATGAAATTGAATGAAATTTAATACTCTCTTGTTATTTGTTGTATTTAATTAAGAGTCATCATTAAAGATCTTCAGCATCTAACCCATGATTTTTAGCTACCTTCTGGTTGGCTTAGAGTTGATTAGAAATTGTTCTTTAATGTGTGTTGGCAATAACGGCTCATTTTGTTTTTCTGATTAATTTGCAGACTTCAAAATGTTAAAAAAAAAATGCCTGGAAAATGAAGTGTTATTTCAGATCTTTTGAGTTCCTTTAGATTAAATAAAAGGGAAATCATGTGCTTTTTAAATCTTCTACAATACTAATCTAAAATTTATGAATTTTAAAATTCTTAAACGTATCTACATTGCTATCATCTCTACAAAATTTAGTGGCAGTAGGGCTAACAATTTTGCTTCAAGTTAAATTCCCTTGCTTTCCCTAATAGTTTGCGAATTTTCTCCTAACATATTCACGTCATCCGCAAAATTTTTATTCCATATTGACTCGAAAGCTTCAAAATAATCATGGAAAGATAAATTAATTAGGTTTTTGGGCTGAGTCTAAATAGAGAGTCACAATAAACTTTTATGCTTGACCATGCCGAAATGTAGTAGTTATTTACTTGGTAACAGCATTTTAATGGACCTCATTAAAGTACACCTATTCATTAAAGTTAAGGTGATCCACCAGTCAGAAAACACCATTGTAACAATATGAAAGCGCAAGTATCGATTATTCTCGGATATGAAATCGAAAGACAACTAGTGAAACGTCACGGAGGCTGGAAATCCAATACTGTCGCAGAAGGTTATGTTCTGTTACTATAATAATTAGCGTTAATTGTAAATAATATTGAAATAAATTCAATTTGACATCTCGTTTTTCAATATCTAAATCAATTTCAAGGTTATATCAAGATTAATGTTTATTTTAGTCTCTAGATTATATCAAGGTCAATGACATTTGTTCCTCGAAAAAAATCAATACTTTCGCGTCTGCGCACATCTCACAATTTATGAGATATTGCAAAGATCAGTTCCGCTCTCCAGTCAGATAAGAATAACATGAATACTTATGAATAATTTCAAGTTAGAAATATGGTCGAGCATAAAAAGTCGTATGAAACTTGCCTATAATGGTAATTAAGATGCTCGTATAAAAATTATAAAACTCTTACTCGTGTCTTAATTACTACCATTATAGGCTCGTTGCATAATGTACTATTAAGTGAAGTTTCTTAACTTATCACCATTATTTCACCATAGGCTACTATCCCCATAATTTTAATATAACTGGTTAACCGATAATAACCGGTTGTTTTCGAATAACCTCACATCCTTAAAGTAGCCTACAGAGAATGGAAGGAAAATGCTCATACTGAAGAAGTTCTTATCGCGTGATTTGGAGGAAATTTTGACAAAGAATGAAGTCTTCCACCATTGTAGATGCCGGCTATATTGGTTGCGGAGTACATAGGCAAGCAGCAACACAACTAAGCCAAGCACGTTCAATAAAAAATAGCGGAAGGACATTTGTGAAGCAATATTCGAAATAGTGCTGCCACGCATGCGCAATGCTGAACTCCGATTGATTCAACCCGGGACTGGACCCAGAGCTCGCAATAATTGTCATGTCAGATGATAAATCACGGACTTCAGTTGTCTTTTTTTTTTTCAGCGCCGACGAATGTCGTGTTTGAGTCGTACAAGTGGACACTGGGGAAATGAGGCAAAAATTCATGAACCAACCATCCAGACTTACTGCGTCCGGTATTGATTAAACGACACTCATTCAAAGTTGCAACGTAGTGTCTATAATTTATTTTTATCACTATTTTAGAATTGAAAATCATCTTTTGTTCGGGATCTGTATTTCACTTTTTGACTACAGAATAAGCTATATTCAAAGTCAATAAGATAATGGCGAGATGACAATGGAGAAGTGTAGAATTCAGTAACAGAGGAATTTTAGAAATGAGTTAATGACGGATAAAATTTAGATCTGTATTTTACTTTTCTTTTTTATATTATGGTATTATTTTCATATTGTTTAGTGTCGATTTTTTTATGCTATTATTTTTTGTGATATTGTAACTCTTATTCTACTTTAACCACCACAACTTTTTTTTTCATTGGGGAATTTCATTCAAGTGAATTTATTTATGGCAGGCAGAGTAACTATCTCATGCCCCCATGTTTTATATTGCTACCAATGCACTCCATTAGAACCAGGTACCCAGCTTCGAAGCCGTTAGCCCTGTGAACTTACAGTATATTTATTTTTCCCTATTATCATATTTTAGGATTACCTAAGAAATTGTCAACAATGTGACTTATTCTTAATAATTCTCCCTACAGCAATGGGTATTCCACTCAACACAGCAACACAGTAGTTGTTATTGCACTCCACATAGCGACAATGACAATACACGGGTATTATTGAGAAGAACAACAATGTACTCCTAATTTCAACTAATGTTCATAAAGCACTATGTACAGAACAAAACTGTCAGTTCTCAGTCCACAGTTCGTTCGCCCTTGCTAGTTCTTCTAGCTCACTCTTCAAGTTCACTTCATATCGAACTCAGGTCTTCCGGATACGTTGCACTCGCCTCGACGCTGCCACAGTTACGGACCCAGTCAAGTTCACTACACATGGAACTCAGGTCTTCCGGATACGTTGCACTCGCCTGACGCTGCCACAGTTACGAACTCAGTCAAGTTCACTGCACGTCGAACTCAGGTCTTCCGGATACGTTGCACTCGCCTCGACGCTGCCACAGTTACGAACTCAGTCAAGTTCACTGCACGTCGAACTCAGGTCTTCCGGATACGTTGCACTCGCCTGACGCTGCCACAGTTACGGACTCAGTCAAGTTCACTGCACGTCGAACTCAGGTCTTCCGGATACGTTGCACTCGCCTGACGCTGCCACAGTTACGGACCCACTCAAGTTCCTTGCACGTCGTACTCTAGTCCTCCGGATACGTCGCCCTCGCTTGGCCACTGCCAGAGTTACCGACTCAGTCAAGTTCACTGCACATCGAACTCAGGTCTTCTGGATACGTTGCACTCGCCTGACGCTGCCACAGTTACGGACCCACTCAAGTTCCTTGCACGTCGTACTCTAGTCCTCCGGATACGTCGCCCTCGCTTGGCCACTGCCACAGTTACGGACTCAGTCAAGTTCACTGCACATCGAACTCAGGTCTTCCGGATACGTTGCACTCGCCTGTCGCTGCCACAGTTACGGACCCACTCAAGTTCCTTGCACGTCGTACTCTAGTCCTCCGGATACGTCGCCCTCGCTTGGCCACTGCCACAGTTACCGACTCAGTCAAGTTCACTACACATCGAACTCATGTCTTCCGGATACGTTGCACTCGCCTGACGCTGCCACAGTTACGGACCCACTCAAGTTCCTTGCACGTCGTACTCTAGTCCTCCGGATACGTCGCCCTCGCTTGGCCACTGCCAGAGTTACCGACTCAGTCAAGTTCACTGCACATCGAACTCAGGTCTTCCGGATACGTTGCACTCGCCTGACGCTGCCACAGTTACGGACCCACTCAAGTTCCTTGCACGTCGTACTCTAGTCCTCCGGATACGTCGCCCTCGCTTGGCCACTGCCACAGTTACCGACTCAGTCAAGTTCACTGCACATCGAACTCAGGTCTTCCGGATACGTTGCACTCGCCTGACGCTGCCACAGTTACGGACCCACTCAAGTTCCTTGCACGTCGTACTCTAGTCCTCCGGATACGTCGCCCTCGCTTGGCCACTGCCACAGTTACCGACTCAGTCAAGTTCACTGCACATCGAACTCAGGTCTTCCGGATACGTTGCCCTCGCCTGTCGCTGCCACAGTTACGGACCCACTCAAGTTCCTTGCACGTCGTACTCTAGTCCTCCGGATACGTCGCCCTCGCTTGGCCACTGCCACAGTTACCGACTCAGTCAAGTTCACTACACATCGAACTCATGTCTTCCGGATACGTTGCACTCGCCTTACGCTGCCACAGTTACGGACCCACTCAAGTTCCTTGCACGTCGTACTCTAGTCCTCCGGATACGTCGCCCTCGCTTGGCCACTGCCACGTTACCGACTGAGTCAAGTTCACTACACATCGAACTCATGTCTTCCGGATACGTTGCACTCGCCTTACGCTGCCACAGTTACGGACCCACTCAAGTTCCTTGCACGTCGTACTCTAGTCCTCCGGATAAGTCGTCCTCGCTTGGCCACTGCCACAGTTACGGACTCAGTCAAGTTCACTGCACATCGAACTCAGGTCTTCCGGATACGTTGCACTCGCCTGACGCTGCCACAGTTACGGACCCACTCAAGTTCCTTGCACGTCGTACTCTAGTCCTCCGGATACGTCGCCCTCGCTTGGTCACTGCCACAGTTACCGACTCATTCAAGTTCACTGCACATCACCCTCGTACCGATAGTTTTTGCATTTTAAATATTACAGCAGAAATTTCAATGCCCACTTCTCTAGTCTGAATTCTGAACATTAGGGATCATATTAAGTAGTTCATTCTTACAAAAATGTAACAGCGTTCAGTCCTTAAAAGTAGGCTACTACGCGATTTAATACAAACAGTATTTTTTTTCCATGCCATTCTTATTTCATTATTGGTTATGGTTAATGAACCTGAATAAGCAACCGGAATGGTTTTAGGACAGCGAGCGGGACTCATGCTGAGAGGCTGAATTCTGGTCTTAGTTCGAACCCCACTTGGACTGATAATATGGTTGGGTTTTCTTCGAAACTTATTCAACTGTAAGACAAAGTCAAGTAATCCTCTGGTTGAATCTTGGACTCAACTTGCCAATATACGAGTACATTCTTACTCTCACCAATTCTACTGAACTAAATAAACGCATAGCAGAATGAAATTAAAAAGTATAAAATTTGTTAAGTAATTCACGACATTTCGAAAGGAGCAATGACTTTGTACACTTACTTACTTACTTACTTACTTACTAGCTTTTAAGGAACCCGAAGGTTCATTGCCACCCTCACATAAGCCCGCCATTGGTCCCTATCCTGACTAAGACCAATCCAGTCTCTATCATCATATCCCACCTCCCTCAAATCCAATTTTAATATTATCCTCCCATCTACGTCTCGGTCTCCCCAAAGGTCTTTTTCCCTCCGGCCTCCCAACTAATACTCTATATGCAATTCTGAATTCGCCCATACGTGCTACATGCCCTGCCCATCTCAAACGTCTGGATTTAATGTTCCTAATTATATCAGGTGAAGAATACAATGCGTGCAGTTCTGTGTTGTGTAACTTTCTCCATTCTCCTGTAACTTCATCCCTCTTAGCCCCAGATATTTTCCTAAGCACCTTATTCTCAAACACCCTTACCCTATGTTCCTCTCTCAAAGTGAGAGTTCAAGTTTCACAACCATACAGAAAAACCGGTAGTATAATTGTTTTATAAATTCTAACTTTCAGATTTTTTGACAGCAGACTGGATGAGTTTGTACACAGAGAAATCTTAAATATGGAAAGCAAGTTGAAAAACTTAATAAATTACAAATTAAAAGTAGTTTAAATCAGATTAGGATATAAACTAATTGAAACCTGAAAAGTGAGTAGGAATATCGGGAAAAAAATGTAATTGTAAAATGTGTTGCAAAATTGAACGGCTTAAAGCTGAATAATTGGTTGAACGAATGAAAAAATTGTAAATAATCTGTTCAGCTGAATGGTTTAGAAAATCTATAATGATTATTACATTTTGCCATAGAAGAAACTGAGATTAAGGCCCTCTAAAATTAATGAAACAGTAAAAATAAGAATTATTAAGAATATATTTACTGTGAGTTCTGTAATTTATTCAATCTGTACCATTTTTCCATTGCTGTAATATTGAGTTTTATCGTTCCATAGACTCTGCGTAGTCCATTAATTTTAAAACAAGCGATTAAATAAAAAATAATAATGTTTAATTAAGTTAATTCCCTAGTATACAATCGTCCAAATGAACAACCTGCATTTGTAACATGTAGAGATGTCAGAAGTGGTATGTAAACAATGTATTCACATGTGTATCTGCGACTAAACCAAGTGATTTATAAACTCTGTTGTCATAACAACGAGTGTGCGATATGCAGCTGTTAGCAATTATGTATGATGTTTTGAAATAGGGTTACCACACTTCCTATGAAATGATAACAAATTTCAACGAAATGATATACATTTTTGTTTTAGTTTGCCATTTAAACTGAAAGGCTAAAAGTAATATTTCAAAGCAAATTTTGGTTCTTGTGCTTATTACAGCATTGTATGAATTTTTAACAATTAAAAAAAAATAAAGAACGTAGAAAAGAACAAAAAATACGTATACATTTTTAAAATTAACGTTAGTGACGTAAAAGAAGAGCGGAACAGGGATTTGTTAGTATTTACGGATAGATTAAAAAGTAGAATTTTTATAGATAGAACTAAAAATCAGTTTTCCCAAAACACGCTATGCAATGTTTTATATAAAATAATTTTTATCTCGAAAATAAAGCAAAAACGAGCAAAATTGTATGAAACCTTTTGTTTCAAATGTCTCAAAGAATAACCCCCTGAAATAAATTACATTATTTACGGTTCAGTATGTATATTTTAATGACTCTGTACTCGATGGTCTAAAGGTAGATGCTTGTAGTTAAAAACTCGACCGAAAGCGATCATGTTTAAGGTCCAAAAATCCAAATTTTCTCTTCGAAAATATAAAGCTGTGTCATTCATCGTAGATTTATATAAGTTTGTAATCCAAGCTTTTCCGGTATTTGCTTGGGGACACTTGAGAAACCACGAAAAAAAAGTTAGGATAGCCGGCCTTTGGGATCGAATCTCGGACCTCCCAAGTACAAGGCTGGTGTGATAATCAGGAAACCACTGTTCTTGGGAGAAAATAATTACACTTTCATAATAAATGATTTTAGATTGTATCCTGTTTTCAACTTGGAAGACGCATTTTGAACTAAAAATAAAATGCAGGCATGCCTTAGCAGTCAAACATCCTTTTAGTACCTTTAAGGGGAGAGGATGGTATTTTTAAAACTTTTTTCCTATTTGGTGTAAAATATTAATTTTTTGTATGTAGAGAGCTCATAGCTATGGCAACTCAATCATATAAAAATATTTTGAAAAAAAAAATTACTTGGGGGCCCAAATTTAAAAAAATATACCCAATGCAGGATTGTACTAAAACCGATATATCTAAACCGTTTTTAAAGATAGATTCAAACAGTTTTTTGCAATGTATTTGCAACAGCATGTTCTATAAACTGTCTGTAACAGAATTTTAATATTAGTCCCTACGTTTGTAAAATAAACAATTAAAATTTAATAACAATTTTCTGATTTCCTTTCCTGCAAACAAACGGACGTATTTTTAAATTAAATCAATTAACAAAATTCTGTTACAGAGAAAAGTTTCCTAATAGTCTAAAGAATGTGTGTTCTAAATTTCATCCATGTATCTTTAATAGTTCAGAAATTATATCCATTTTTGTCTGGCAATGTAGCAAAAAAAATGAAGTTACTGGAAACCTTTAAAAGCGGGCGTGTGATTTAAACATCCATAGCGCAGGAAGTTTAAAAAGGACGTCTGAACATCCGATAAGGGCTCAAATTCCCACAATATGTTATGCAATGCATTTCACACATATCAAAGGGTATTTTAAAGAAAAAGATTTTTTTTTAAATTTAATTTACCGGAAACAACAATAAAAATGGGCGAGTGATTTAAAAATCCACAACGCAGGAAGTTTAAAAATGGCCACTCAACATCCGATAAGGACAAAAATACCCACAAAATGTTATGCTATGCATTCCACACATATCACAGAGGATTTTAAAGATTTTTTTTCTTTTGAAAATTAACTCATTTTTCACCAAAAATACTATCCTCTCCCCTTAAATACTAATTTTATTTTCATTCCTTGAAGTGTAGGTCTATTCCAATATTCTTGATCGGCGATGGATAAAAGCTGATTGAGGTTTCCTGAGAGTATATGATGGAAGGCTGATGTTAAATATAGAATATGGATTAACGATTCAGTAGCAAGGAAGTTCGGAATTTCCTATATATCGAGATATTGCTTTCAAGAAAAGGAAATAATGGATGAAATAAATGTATAGCCATCAAGATGCCCACAGATACAGTCTCCTCTCCCTCACCTGGTGAGAACAAAAGACGTGCGATACGGGGAGCTGGCAGGGGGCTTTGACTTGGAGGCGGCTTATACAGGATAATCTAGTTTCGTGTGACGGAGCAGAAGAGCGGCGAAAATTGATGTGGAAAATTGAATTCTGGTTGCGCGCCACAGCCCTCCACCAGAATGCGCTGTAAGACGCCGTTGCCTAGAAAGCACTGTTTTCAGGACGTAACTAGCGATTATAAAACTCGTCTATCTAGAGGTTACTTATTTTTGCACGAACTTCTATTATATTTTATACACAAATATAGGCGGCGTTTCAGTAATGCTATCAAAATATATTGCATTCTAGCGGGATAGGGGATACAATAAATAGTTCGAGTGCTTTTACTACAGTTCTTTTATTCGACCTCTTACCTCTTGTAAAATATGTCTTCTGCTAGTTATAAATCCTAGTTTATGTGTTATTCTACTACTACTACTACTATTGTCTACTAATACTACTACAACTACTGCTGCTACTACTACTGCTACTGCTACTACCACTACACTGCTACTACTACTGCTGCTACTGCTATGCTGCTGCTGCTGCTGCTACTAAAAACTGCTGTACTGCTGCTGCTGCTGCTGCTGCTGCTGCTGCTGCTGCTGCTGCTACTGCTGCTGCTGCTGCTGCAGCTGCTACTACTGCTGCTACTTCTACTAATACTGCTGCACTATTATTGCTTACTACTACTACTGCTGCTACTGCTACTGCTACTACTGCCACCACTAATTATTACTACTACTACTACTACTGCTGCTACTGCTACAACTACTAGCTGCTACTACTACTAGTGTCTACTACTGCTACTACTACTGCAAATATTGCTGCTACTGCTACTACTACTTACTGCTGCTGCTACTGCTACTACTACTACTACTACTACCACTGTTATTATTACTACTACTACTACTGCTGCTACTACAAGTGTTACTGCTACTAATACTACTGCTACTACCACTATTATTATTACTACTACTACTGCTGCTGCTGCTGCTACTGCTACTGCTGCTAGGTACTACTACCACTATTATTATTACTACTACTACTACTACTGCTGCTACTCTACTATTACTGCTACTAGTGCCACTGCTACTACTACTACTACCACTATTATTATTATTGTTATTATGCTACTACTACTGCTGCTGCTGCTGCTACTACTACTGCCACTATACAACTGTTATGCTACTGCTACTACTGCTGCTGCTGCTGCTACTACTACTACTACTACTGCTGCTACAACTGTTGCTTACTGCTGCTACTACTGCTACTACTACTACTGCTGCTACTGCTACTTACTGCTACTGCTGCTACTACAACAATTATTATTACTTCTACTACTACTGCTGCTACTACTTACTACTACTACCACTATTATTATTACTACTATTACTACTGCCACTATTATTACTACTACTACTACTACTACTGCTGCTACTATTACTGGTACTGCTGCTACCACTATAAATGCTACTGCTACTGCTGCTGCTGCTGCTGCTGCTGCTGCTGCTACTGCAATTATTATTACTGCTGCTGCTGCTGTAATTGCTACTGCTGCTGCTGCAACTGCTGCTTCTGCTACTAGTGCTTCTACTACTGCTGCTGCTGCTACTGCTGCTACTATTACTGCTACTGCTGCTGCTGTGCTGCTACTGCTGCTGCTGCTACTGTGCTGCTAATACTGCTGCTACTACTGCTGCTGCTACTACTACTGCTGTGCTGCTACTGCTGCTGCTACTACTGCTGCTGCTACTGCTGCTGCTGCTGCTGCTACTGCTGGTGCTGCTACTGCTGCTGCTACTGCTAGTGCTGCTACTAATACTGCTATTACTACTGCTGCTGCTGCTACTACTAGTGCTACTGCTGCTGCTACTACTAGTGCTACTGCTACTACTACTGCTGCTGCTGCTGCTAGTGCTGCTACTGCTGCTGCTACTACTGTGCTACTAATGCTGCTGCTACTACTGCTGCTGCTGCTGCTGGTGCTGCTACTGCTACTGCTGCTGCTACTGCTACTGCTGCTGCTACTGCTGTACTGCTGGTGCTGCTACTGCTGCTGCTGCTGCTGGTACTGTTACTGCTAGTGCTGCTACTGCTGTTGCTGCTGTTGCTGCTGGTGCTGCTAGTGCTGCTGCTACTACTACTGCTACTACTGCTACTGCTGCTGCTGCTGCTACTACTACTACTGCTACTGCTACTAGTGCTATTACTACTACTGCTACTACTACTGTTACTGCTGCTGCTGCTACTAGTGCTACTACTACTGCTGCTTCTACTACTACTACTACCATTACTACTACTATCACTAATACTACTAAATGTTGCTATTACTACTACTACAACTACTTATCAAAACCAGGATTTGATCCCGGTTCCGCTCATTTCACGGCCAGACATGCTAACCGTTATTCACATCGGTGGACTTTGTAAGAAATGATGAACTCTCTATCAAGGAAGGAGTTATTTTATGTGCAGTAAATGTACGTGAGGTTTGCTTCCTTCATGCAGAAAGCTTGAAAATACATGACTCTCTGTCGGATATGAACCAACGAACCTCGGATTCAATGGCCAGCATGGTAGGTGCGAGACCACAGAAAACGAAGTCTGTGTAGTCCACCTTCAATATGTAACATTGAAACCTCAGAATTCCTCTTCAATGCTCACAAAAACTATGTACGTATCACCCGATGCCTTGACAAAGCAGTAGCATTCTTCTTATTGGAAAGACGTCGGTGTTGGCAGTGATTCAAAGTTCAGCCGTGACCTCTCTGCGGACCCTTGACCTGGTCACTGAACCCTTCCCTCTTTCATTCCTGTTATTTTAAATACTAAACTGACTCATAAGTGCACTATATCGTAAAATTTTTAATAATATCTTTATTGACCATTAGATAATATTGATTACAATAAGCTTCCTTAAAAAAGAAACAAGAAAGATATAGATATTACAAATTAAAACACAAGATCATTCACCCACACATTAAAGAATTCATTAACAGTATAAAAAGTTTGATCAATTAACCATTTTTAAACAAGTCTAAAATGAGAAACAGCACCACGCTTGTCGTTAACAGACAAGACGTTAAAAAATATGATTTCCATAATTTTTCAACTTTTCAGTGCTTTGAAATTGCGACAATATTTGAAACACAAATCACCATATGAACTAATGCCATAATCATTAATGCTTAATTTACTACAATATTCTTCAGTGTTTCTTGCTATAAAAGTTAAACAAGCAACCTCCAAGAAATGAATTTTCTAATTAATCCTTAAATTGACGAAACTTCATTTCTCACACTAGTTTATTAAACCGTGTCGGACTGTAAAGAAAACAACTATCGCAATGTCCATATTTTATATGTTGTACAATGTTACAGTATTGTGAAATTTTAATTTTCCTACCAATTTTTTTCTATTGTTCTATTAAAATTATAGCATATAGCTTATTAACCTGTTGTATCCTATAGGGTACTTTGCGAATTTAAGGGTTAATAAATAAACTTTTTTTTGCAAGATAGCGTTTTTTCTTGCATTTACAGCTATTGTTGTTTAGCCTTAAAAGTTAGAATTCCCACACAGAAACTTGTTGCTAGAGAAACCATTTTTCACAACATAAAACTATAATGAAATAGACCTATTATAGTGCACTTATTGTTACTTATTTACCATTGTTCTTTTTTGTAATAAGAATATGTTTTTTTTCTATCTGCAGAATTTCCCCAAAATATTGTTCCGTAGGACATAATGGAATGAAAATGGGCAAAATATATTGTCTTCAAGATACTGCTGTTTAGAAATTATTGTAACGACCTAATTGCGAAGCATGCTGAGCTAAGTTTGGGGGTTATTTCTTTAATAATATTTTTTCTAATTTAATGTATTATTAATATTCAAACCAAAAAATTTGTTGTTGATGTTTCTAATAGGATATATTGTCGATAGTTGTGTCTAATGTTTCAGACATTAAATTTGAAGTGGTTTTAAATTGAATTATGTTAGCTTTATTAATGTTTAATGCTAGTTTATTGGTTGTAAATCAGTCATAAAGTTTCTGTTTTATATTTGAATGTGGCAAAGTTATTGTCTGTGCAAAGTTGTCTGTTTATTGCTATATTGATCATTAGCATCTAGTTTTCTGACACCATTACAATAGTAATATGCGTTACAAGAGCGGTGTGTTGAAGTTTTCATGTTCGAGGAAAAGTTTGGAAAAGCGAAACGTAGTTGAGCTTTTTTTAATTTCCGAGAATTGAAAGAAAACATACCGCTTGTATATCGTACATTATTTTGTGTGAAGATCGTTTATTACATACCTGAAAGAGGAATTTCTAATTAGTTGCAATGAAATCTCCAGCTTGGTTTCTGTTCAATGACGGCAACTTTGGAAAACAAATATATCTATCTTCAACATTGTTGCTTTAAAATGTTTTCTGTGTTTACTATACTGCAGCAGGCCGTGATATAAGTCTGTCTTTCCCCCCCTCCCCCAGTCTATGGAATCTTGTTGATTTTTTCACTACTTCCTTAATGTTACTTGCATCACGAATGCAGTAACTTTAGTGGAGGTGTAGAGTTTACTTAATTTTTGCAAATATTTAAATATTAACAGTGCAATTTAGGTGAAATTGCAGTGGTAAGTTTCCAATTTATAATTATTACTATATTGAACGTCTCTAAAAATAATATGTTAAAAGCCTAAAGCAGTAAAATCAATATGTCACTTAAGCGGTAAGGAGAGGGAAATTGTTATGTGTGTTAGGTTGGGAATACTGAATGTGGAATTTTAGACTTTCCGCGGATTGGTTTTGTGCGGAAACCAAGCAAATACGCACGATCTCGCAAAAATACATATTACATTGCTCTGCGTAGTCATGGAAACAATTTATAGATAGAGTATACGTCGTTAATATATTTTTAAATTATTAATTCCTGCACACCCGGTAAGAATAGTTCCTTTTTCCCTCGAGCACCGCCCTGGCGCTGCTGCTGTGCTTCATCGTATAACAGTTTCCGCACCCAAATTGGATCCAACAGGCGGAGAGATTGCTCTTGAGTTGAAGCAGAGGGTAGGTACTGTGTTTAAAGGGATGTGTGTGTTAGTGGCGGGGATGGGTGCACAGACGTGGCACAGAATCCAGGACCTTCATTAGTGCGCGCTCGAGTCACCCAAGTGCTCCCGTTATTGCAGTCTCACCCCCAACCGCTCCCTCATCGACACGCAAGTATTTACATTTAAGAGCAAAAGAAGATAACAATGGGAACTGCAAGTCATAACGGATTACTGTCGGCAAGTGATATAAGGACTCCAGGATAGAGTAGTCTCTTGCACAGGGTTGGTTTTTGAAGTGTCACTATGAGGCAGTAGTAAGGCAAACAAAGTATGAACTACGTTGTGATGTCAAGTTCTAAGGTTTTCTAATTTTCTTTTCTGAGAATTTGGAACAGTAGAAAAAATGCCATTGAGCTTAAAAGACGCGAGTACTCTTTGTGAATGCATGACACAAATGGCAGCACCGTGAGGCACACAGAACTCGAGTGGCTGTAGCGAGAGATAGGAGTTTTCGATGCTTCAAATGGCGACGTTCTCATTACTTCAAATGGCGACGTTCTCATGACAATACCAGCGTGCTCTCATCCGGTCTTTCCACTTACGTGGCATGATACAATCGACATACATTATTTATTTATTTCTTTATTTATTTAATTATATAATTTATTTATTTAATGTATTTATTTATTTTATTTATTTTAATTAATGAATTTATTTAATTAATTAATTTAATTAATTTATTTATTTAATTAATTGATTTAATTTATTTATTTAATTTATTTAATTAATTAATTTATTTTATTTATTTATTTATTTAATTATTTATTTATTTAATTTATTTAACTTATTTATTTAATTTATTCATTTTATTTATTTAATTTATATTTCTAATTTATTTATTTAACTTATTTAATTTATATTTCTAATTTATTTATTTAATTTATTTATTTAATTAATTAATTTAATTTATTTATTTAATTTATTTATTTATTTATTTACTTCTTTATTTATTCATTTATTCATTCATTTATTCATTTTATTTAATTTATTCCATTTATTTTATTTATTCAATTTATTTTATTTATTTTATTTATTTAATTTACTTTAATTCAATTTATTTAATTTAATTTTATTTATTTTATTTTATTTTATTTATCAGGATAACACAGACGGTTTGGAATTGAACGGGTTACATCAGCTTCTTGTCTATGCAGATGACGTGAATATGTTAGGAGAAAATCCACAAACGATGAAGAAAACGCGGAAATTCTACTTGAAGCAAGTAAAGAGATAGGGTTGGAAGTAAATCCCGAAAAGACTAAGTATATGATTATATCGCATGATCAGAATATTGTACGAAAAGGAAATATAAAAATTGGAGATTTATCCTTCGAAGAGGTGGAAAAATTCAAATATCTTGGAGCAACAGCAACAAATATAAATGACACTCGGGAGGAAATCAAACGCAGAATAAATATGGGAAATGCCTGTTATTATTCGGTTGAGAAGCTTTTGTCTTCTAGTCTGCTGTCAAAAAATCTGAAAGTTAGAATTTATAAAACATTTATATTACCGGTTGTTCTGTACGGTTGTGAAACTTGGACTCTCACTTTGAGAGAGGAACATAGGTTAAGGGTGTTTGAGAATAAGGTTCTTAGGAAAATATTTGGGGCTAAGAGGGATGAAGTTACAGGAGAATGGAGAAAGTTACACAATGCAGAGCTGCATTCATTGTATTCTTTACGTGACATAATTAGGAACATTAAATCCAGACGTTTGAGATGGGCAGGGCATGTAACACATATGGGCGAATCCAGAAATGCATATAGAGTGTTAGTTGGGAGGCCAGACGGGAAAAGACCTTTGGGGAGGCCGAGACGTAGATGGGAGGATAATATTAAAATGGATTTGAGGGAGGTGGGATATGATGGTAGAGACTGGATTAATCTTGCTCAGGATAGGGACCAATGGCGGGCTTATGTGAGGGCGGCAATGAACCTCCGGGTTCCTTAAAAGCCAGTAAGTAAGTAAGTAAGTAAGTATTTATTTATTTATTTTGCTAATAATTGTATCATAAAATGCAATATAAACAGAAGAAAATTTAGCTCGCTCCCGAAAGAGTACAACTCTTTCTCAGGGGCGGATTCCTGAATTTAAATTAAGAAGTATATAATACAATTTGTCTTATGTCTACTACGCAATAAGAATATATAAATTTAAATTTACAATTTTTTAATTTTTATAAAATCCATACATAACTTTTTTAATTTAATACTAGAACTATTAGAAGTGACAACATTAGAATATTTCAATATAAATTTGCTATGTTTTCTTGGACCTAAATTACTACTATGATTAAATACTGTAGCAGTGTTACATTTTGGTTCAAACAATCTTAAAGAATTCATACCTTTTATTTACAACTATGAGAATACAATATAATATTATTTCGATTTTTGGGTATGAATTTTATTAACACATTCACTGCCGGGCATTTAAAAGGCTAGCCTTTTAACTGAACCGGGGATTTTAAACTTGACGTATGTTTTGCAGTGGTGTTAAATCGACTATGATCGACGCTGGCAATTTTACACGTTCAAACCAAAATCGACATAAGTCGACTTTGGCCGTGAATATGTTAATACAATACAATAAATTTGTCTTATTTTAAGAACATTAAGGTCTAAAAACAATTTTTGAGATTGAAAATCAATAGGTTTACGAAGACATGTTTTAATTATTTTCTTCTGTAATAAATGTTTCATTATGTTCTTTCATTAATAACTAAAAAACTAAGAATTTTCATATGTAAACTTTTTCTCTTGTTTTATTTTTGTGAAGAACATTTCTCCGAGGTTTGTCAAAGTGTTTCTGAAACACCCTGTGTAAAATAAATATTAAGTTTATTTTTGCATCACTAATAATGTTGTTGATATTCAATCTTATAGCGAGTTCTATGTAACGTCAGCACAATCGATCTCGTCTTTGTGCGGTTGCTAGGCTACCAAATGGTTGAATTACGGAACATTATAATAGAAAGAAAATAAACCTCTCTCTTAATCTCTAATTATCGTCATTTTAGACTAAAGTACCATATTTTTCATTAATTTATTCACAATTCATCTACTTTGCAACGCAATCTTCTCTTTACTTTTATTCTAAATGCGATGTAACGTTAAGCGCGATGTACTGAATGAAGTCTGTGATTAAAAACAAGTTCAATTAATTCCATCTGACTTCCCCCACCTCCATTATTCCGGTATCAATTTAGCTAAGAGAATCATTTCTTGTGATGATAGATAATCGGAGGAGGGGTAGAGAGGTTGGTAGCATTGATGGATTTGTTTTTATCTCTAAGTTAGAGAAATCCATCTTAAGTTGGTTTTATCTTGACTGGAAATATTGAGAGAAAGTCGTCGATCACGATGTCTAAGTAGAAAAAAGAGGAGAAAAAATTAAAGACAGGTTTTATTTAAAAAGAATAGAATCAGTGCTTCTCACGTGATTCTATAACGATGCTACGGTGTACAGCAATACGAAATGTAAGTATCTTAACTTTGAAATCGAAAGGAGAGAAGAGAGAAAGAATAAGAGATAAAGTTGAGAGATGTAAGGAGTAGAGAATACTTGAGATCATTTAATAAAATGTCATCAAAGACTTTTTCTCTGCGCACACAGCCCTAGAAATGCGTTTGTATCCGCGGTTAGAGTGCCTCTATATAGATGCGGCCGAGAGAAGTGGGACCTTTGGGAGTGGTAGAGATGTCGGAGACCTCTATGTTGTTAACATGAATTTAGGAGTTTCTGAGACTTGGGATATATCACGCATAAAGACGTATTGATCTGTACGACATGTTTATGGTGGTTTGGAGGATTGGTAACTTTTCTGCTATCTGATAAGTCGTATCTAGCGCATTTCTTCTTATTTCTCTCTGAATTTTCTTTCCCTTTCTTCTCGAAATCAAATCCTGTCCAAATTCAACCTCGCAAATTTGAAGCGCAATAATTAACCCTTAAATTAACAGGTTAATAGGCAATATGCTATAATTTTAATAGAAAAAGAGAAAAATATTGGTAGGAAATAGTAATATACGTTACAAGAGCGGTATGTTGACGTTTTCATGGTCGAGGAAAAGATTGAAAAAGCGAAACGTAGTTGAGCTTTTTTAATTTCCGAGAACATGAAAACAAGCATACCGCTCGTGTATCGTACATTATTTTGTGCGAAGATCGTTTATTACATACCTGAAAGACGAATTTCTAATTAGTTGCAATGAAATCTCCATCTTGGTTTCTGTTTAATGACGGCAACTTCGGAAAACCAAAATATCTTTCTTCAACATTGTTGCTATAAAATGTTTTCTGTGTTTAATATACTCCAGCAGGCCGTGATATGTCTGTCTTTTTTTTCCCCCAGTCTATAAATGCGAACTTAAAACAAACGGTAAGGTTATGTAATGATTTATTTTTCATTTTAATATTTTAACAATATTATTTATATAACATATTGCAGTAATAACATCGGCATCTGGAATCTTGTTGATTTTTTTCACGGCTTCCTTAATGTTACTTGTATCAGGAATGCAATAATTTTCGTGGAGTAGTAGACTTGACTTAATTTTTGCAAATATTTAAAAAAAATAATTAACATTGGAATTTTAGGTGAAATTGCAGTGGTAAGTTTCCAATTTATAATTATTACTATGTTAAACGTCTCTAAAAATAATATGTTAAAAGCCTAAAGCAGTAAAATGAATGTCGCGCTTAAGCGGTAAGAAGAGGGAAATTGTTATGTGTGTTACGTTGGGAATACTGAATGTGGTATTTCACACTTACCGCGTATTGGATCTGTGCGGAAAGCAAGCAAATACGCACGATTTCGCACAAATTAAAATTTCACAATACTATAATATTGTACAACATATAAAATATGGACATTGCGATAGTGGTTTTCTTTACGGTCCGACACGGTTTAATAAACTAGTGTGAGAAATGAAGCTTTGCCAAATTAAGGGTTAACAATAGAGCCGTCTCATAAAAGGGTGGGTATAATTGCCATCAATAGAATAACCCAGAAAGCGAAGGTCTTAGACCTTACCATTTGCTTTGAACGAGACACGAATCAGGCACTGCAGATAAATGATAAAAAGCGAGCTAAATAATATGTACCTTTCCTTCCACACCTCAGTGAAAAATATGGCATTTCGCTTTACAACTGGGATGTTACAGGCTTACTACTTGGAGGGAGGGGTTGTTTACCAAAATTTACATGTAATATCCTTAAATCCTTTAAAATTCACTTTTATGAGATTCAGAAGATTGTAATGGAAATTCTGAAGGCCTCTCTTCAAATTCTGCACTATAATTTATATTTAACACATAAATTTTTGTTTTAAAGTACAAATCGAATAATTATTTTACTCGTTTCATTTCCCTTTATCTTTTTATGTTTGTTAATTCCGGATCCCAGTGGTCAACCTCACTTGAGGACGGATCATTTTAAATAAATCTTAATAGTGGAAACAACAATAACCAAATTTCGTGGCTTATAAATCGATAATGTGTTAAATTGGAAAAATAATATTAAATATATCACCCCCAAACTAAATTCAGCATGTTTTGCTATTAGATCTATGCAAGAGATAGTAAATATCAATACCTTAAAAACAATATACTTTGCATACTTCCACTTGGTAATGAGTTTTGGAATAAAATTCTGGTGAAAAGCTACAGATAGTAACAGTATATTCCTACTATAAAAAAGAGAGATTAGAATAGTAGTAGCTGCTAAATCTAGGGAATCGTGTAGGACCATTTTGAAAAAAACTACAAATAATTGCCATGCCTTGTCAGTATATTTTTCATTAATAAACTTCCTCCTATGTAATCGTGAAAACTTTGCAACTAATTCAACAGGTCATAGTTTAAATACTCGTCAAAAAATATCTTTCGTACTCCATCGGCAAGTCTATGGAGCTATCAAAAAAGAGTGCGTTATATTTGAGGGGCTCACAACCATAGTGGACCAAGTCCACCAGTGATCAGTTCGTGGATTAATACAATCTCGGATGAAGAAAACTTAGATTTATTCATTGCCATAACAAACCAAGTCCATAACTCATTTGTTACTCCACAGAAGGCAGCATTTCCTATGGAAGGTGAGGGTTGCTAAGCGTGAGCCAGGAACTTTAAGACTCAATATCTCAGAACTATTCTAGATGGACTTGGTCCACTCTGGTTGTGAACCCTTCAATGGCAGTAAAAATTTTTAATAACCTCCCTATGGATATAACAAAATCAAACTGAAAACCTAAGGTCATTTATTTTTTGTATTTATTTTATTTATTTAATTAATTTATTTAGTTATGTAATTAATTTAATATATTTACTTATTTATTTAATTTATTTCCTTATTTAAGTAATTAATTTAATTATTTTATTTATTCATTTATTTATTTATTCAATTATATATTATTTTTTATTTACTTATTCATTCATTTATCCAATTATTTATTTATTTATTCATTCATTCCTTCATTTATTTATTCAATTATTTATTTATTTATTCATTTATTTACTCATTCATTTATTTATTCATTTATTTATTCAATTATTTATTTATTTATTTATTCATTCATGTATTTATTCAATTATTCATTTATTTATTCATGTATTTATTTATTTATTTATTTATTTATTTACTCTGATGGAGTTAAGGCCATCAGGCCTTCTCTTCCACACCACCAGAAATACAATACAACTACAAGAAACATTATTCATCAATGTAACTAATCAACAATAATAACGAGTGACAGAATAATATGACATAAGAAAAACAATTGAACATACAAATACAAATTGAAAATGATAAAAACTAGTCTAACATATTAAATTATGCAAAAAAAGAACAAACAAAAAATGAAAACGTATGTATGTATGTATGTATGTATGTATGTATGTATGTATGTATGTATGTATGTATGTATGTATGTATGTATGTATGTATGTATGTATGTATGTATGTATGTATGTATGTATGTATGTATGTATTCACACTGCAAATGGGTATATACCCGGTGGCAAAAACAAATACAGTCACAAAATAATAGTGTCTCTCAGCATCATTTAGGGCTATTCTGTACTGTAGGTGAATTTATGAAATTCAACAATGTTTCATGAATATTTCTGTCTTGTATTAAATATCGATACTAACTCCTTGTGTTTATAGTACTGTTAAGATTTATGACATGTTCCATATTCTAGCTGTGAAGCGATGTACGAATACCATAGAATATAAATAAATACAATACAATACTTTCCTTCCTTATATTTTGTTCTCTGTATTCCTTGCATCATTATCCAGGTTATGTTTAACACATTTCTTATTTTGTGTAAAATTATCATCACAGTCTTTCGCAATAGTCTCTGAAGATTTTTTATGCTCGACCATGCCGAAATGTAGTAATTATACACCTGGTAGCAGCCCTTTAATGGACCTTATTAAAGTACACCTATTCATTAAAGTTCAGGTGTTCCACCAATCAGAAAACACCATTGTAGCAATATGAAAGCGCAAGTATCGATTATTCTCGGATATGCAATCGAAAGACAAATAGCGAAACGTCACGGAGGCTGGAAATCCAATACTGTCGCAGAAGGTTATGTTCTGTTACTATAATAATTAGCGTTAATTGTAAATAATATTCAAATAAATTCAATTTGTCATCTCGTTTTTCAATGTCTAAATCAATTTCAAGGTTATATCAAGATTAATGTTTATTTTACTCTCTAGATTATATCAAGATCAATGACATTTCTTTCTAGGAAAAAATCAATACTTTCGCGTCTGCGCACATCTCACAATTTACGAGATATTGCACAAGGTCAGTTCCGCTCCCCAGTCAGATAAGAATAACATGAAAACTTATGAATAATTTCAGGTTAGAAATATGATCGAGCATAAAAAGTCGTATGAAACTTGACTATAATGGTAATTAAGACGCTCGTATGAAAATTATGAAACTCGCTTGGGCTCATTTCATAAACATACTCGCGTCTTAATTACTACCATTATAGGCTCGTTGCATAATGTACTATTATAATACAAGAGAACTTTGTTGAACAAAATATTTGGCATTATAGTAGAGCTTACTTCAGTAACAATAAATAGAACATGGAGCCATCCTGTAATGGTACCGACATTAAAATATCTTCCGAGTTAAGTCGACCTGGTTGGCGAGTTGGTATAGCGCTGGCCTTCTATGCCCAAGGTTGCGGGTTCGATCCCGAGCCAGGTCGATGGCATTTAAGTGTGCTTAAATGCGAACTTTAAAAGATTTACTGGCATGTAAAAGAACTCACAAAATTCCGGCACATCCGGCGACGCTGATATAACCTCTGCAGTTGCGAGCGTCGTTAAATAAAACATAACATTTTTTTTTCTTCCGAGTTTCTCATTTGTAATTCGAACTTTAAAGTGAGTCACTTTATTTTAACCATGCTGTATATATTTCCGGTCTATGTGACCGAAACCACATCTAAGTTTCAGTAATGATGAAGCTTTAGGGCTATCCTCTTGAAACAAGTTGTACAATAATGCCGCGAGATGGCATGGCTGTCGTCAGCACATTACGTCATTATGACCGTCGCTTGTTTCCCGATTGTCACAAATATCACGAAGATGAACATAGCCGATATGAAATTCCGGTCGAGTTTCTCAGCCATGCAAGCGATAACTCTCGCTCCGGGCTAACTTCTACAGTATTTGCTTCGCCGCCATCTTGGTCTAAGTACATACATTAAACCACACGTCTCTGATTCCCTTACAACTCTAGATACTGTATGTATAGATTATGTACAGTGTGTTCAGAAATGTGCGTAACAATTCTAAACGTAATTTGTTATGACAAAATACTAAGATATTGGTGGATGAGTTGGTTACCGTGTCTAATAAAACTTCTCACAAAGAATGGAAGACATTTGCCTGATAAACCAGGTGACAATTCAGATCCAGCCTATAGTAGAACATAAGAATTTAATTTAATTTATATGAGATCTTTTAATAAAAACACAAAAATTTCACCCCGTCTCGTCCCTTAAGAGATTTTAGTTTATGTCAGTTTTTCTCTATAATAATCTCAGACCTCGAGTGACATTTATTAGGACTATTTCGTGAATAAAATAAAATGTAAATAATATATTCCTAAAAATCCGCTCACAAAATATCAATAAGTGTATATTTATGAATACTTAGCCTATTCAGACATTGTGAAGTCAAAATAGATGAATAACGATTACTACAATAAAGAAATTGAATGTTATTCAGTAATGCCAATTGAGAAAAGCGAAATACACGTTTAAAAATGTTAATTACATGTACTGTGCTTTTCTCTTGTTATTATAACAAATACGTTTTCATTATCTGCTGAAATCATAATTTAATTTAAACATTTTATAGTATAATTACAAATAACCTGATTAATACATTCATTAAATGAACAATTGTTATGAAAGTTTGTCATTTTCTTTAGATACAATGGACATGGAATTAGAAGATGAAGATGTAGATGTGGAAGTAGGATTTCGCACTTTATTTAGTACAATGGATTCATGCTCATCGATTTACGTGGAAACAGTTGGCGAGACTGATTGAACAAAGAACGACCATGCGATAAATTGATAGTGTTAAATCGAGCTGCAGAGATTATCGCGATGTATGACTTATTGGTTAGAATTCAAAATTTCATTACAATTCATTGGCCGAAAATGGAATGACGTCATATAAACGAAATAGTCTCTTTAAAATCTTATAAATATATTAGGTTGTACAATGAAGTTAAAATATATCTGACCTTACTAATCGATAGTGATCGATAATTTGTTGGTGTAAGTGTGACTTCTTTAGTTATTACTTCTATGTATGGATGGCGAAGATAATAATCAGTGTTGCCAACGGTACATAAATATACCCACATTATTGAATTCCATTTTTCATCCCACTCTACTGATTGTAAAGCAACATTGGGTTTAGCTGGAAACCGCTGATATTGTCAATTATGAGAATAATTTATGCTTAATCTACAATATAATTTTCGCTGGCACTTTTTTAACCGTCCAAATTGAGAACTAGCGAAACTGTTTAAAAGTTTGTCAATTTCTTATGTCTTTGGTTTTGATTTATCCTGTGGTTAGAAATTTCGCTTACAGGATCAGAAAATCGTAGGTCATATACAGGGTGATTCACTAGAATTTACCGTCCCTTACGGAGCTTATTTTTGAAGACATTCTGAGCAAAACATGTCATATAAACATTTGTCCTAATCTCAATGTTTTCAGAGTTACAGTACACTAATTTGAATTTGTTTGTTTGTTGTTTATTCTTGAGTTTTAAGAGTAAAAGAATATTATAGGTAAAGAATGAACTATTCTGGAGTATCATTTTTTTAATTAGCTAATATTCTGATGCTAGAAATATGTTGGAAATTCCATAGTTGCTTCGTACAGAATTTTTCTCGATTTCAACTACAAAATTACATTTTCTTAAGCATTTATCAGAACATGTGTTACAAATAATGCCACTCTTGTAAATTCTTTAAGACTGTACAATAGGATGCATAATTAAACTGTAAAGAATCAAGTTCGTAAAGTCATATGATATGTAACAATTTTTGTGATAAGTGCGTAAGAATGATGTCATTTTTAGTTAAAAATTGAAAAACAAAATCTGTACAAAGCAATTAACAACACATTTTTAGCTTCAGAACACTAGCCAATTTTAAAAATGATACTTCTGAATAGTTTATTCTCTATTTGTAATAGTCTTCTACCCATAAAACTAAAGAAAAAAGGTATTTTACAAACAAGTTCAAATTAGTGTAACTCTGAAAATATTGAGATTAGGACAAATATTTATATGACCTTTTTTTTTTCTCAGAATGTCTTCGGAAATAACCTCCGTAAGTGACGGTAAATTCTCGTGAATTTCCCTGTAGCTTTGAACGCCAGTGTATATGACAATAATTTCTTACAGCACCACTGTTTTTTAAGGGGAGTCTGTACTGCCTATCCCAGCAATTTAAATTTCATCTAATTTAGGTGCACTTTTCTCAGGACTTACATAAGATACACATTTGAAATTCTTAGAGGTTATTCTTCAAGTATTATTGTATGTAACAGGCTAAAATTACGGTCTTTATCTTTTATTACTCTGCTTTACATTGATGGGATGGCAGTACAGACTCCCCTTAATACACCATAACCCTTTTAATCTAGGTTAACTTACCGTCCTTTATATAAGACACTTTCTTTTTATGACGAAAGTTACTTACATTTTAGAATTATCTCCACTTCTTCATTATTCTCGTATTGCATGCACACGATTCACACATTTGAAAATTGGTTCGAGGTAAGCTTGTCTCTACGCAATCTTGTCCCTCGGCCGAGGACTCGTTTTCCGTAGAGGCTAGTGAGGTCCGGTGCGGTGTACCAATGCCCGCGAGTTTGGATGGGGAGGGCCCAGGTAAAATAAAATGTGGAACGGCTCGTCTGGGTAGGTATAGATGCACCGCAGTCTGGGACTTGTTTTATTAATTTTGTATTTATTTTATTATACTAATTTATTTTGCATTTTGCGCATTTATTATGATAATATGCAGATAATGGACCCAGTAGTCTACTTGTTTAATGTAATATAATCTAATAATTTTATCTAGAGTTCAGTCTAATTGACATATCATAGTTTAAAATCAATAACACTTACAAATGTAAATGATCATTGCATACTATAAAATTGGAATGCAAACCTTTTCGCCCTTGGGCATCATCAGGTATTTGACTCGCAATATCTTATACAATTTTTACTATCTTTGCTGTGAAATATTACCAGATAATTGATATTTATAATCGTGTGTATATTAATAAACAACTATTTACATGGTTAACTCAATGATATATAACAATCTGAAATTTAAATAAATATAGCTATTAAAATTATATCTGATTTCTTAATTATAAAATTGCGATCATTAAAACAACATAATGAAAAACCATATGATTCCTCTTAAACTTCATAATAGGCCACAATTTTTTTATAAACCCAGTCCTTCAAATTGTTTTTAACGTGAATATAAAAGATTAATACGTACATATAACTCAATGCAGTATAATGCGTGTTCAGTTCAAAGTGTGTCATGGCTCGCTGTATGTCGTCATGTGGCTAGCCAGTGAGCCTAGAGAATTTAATCTTCCTACACAATTTTTTTATAAACCCAGTCCTTCGTATTACCTAAATGGAATACGTACATTAACTCAGCAAGTACGGCGTTCATTCTGAAAGTACTCGCAGAGTCCGTGGAGACCACGGACTCTGGAAGTACGTACCGATACGTGCGGTAACGCCGGTAGTGACAGGAATGTGAACTGTTTGGAAACATGTACTGAGGTGAGTTTTTTTCTTACTGTCGGGATATGACGAGAGGGTTAAGACGATTACTTACGTATTTGTTGACATTAAATTCGACGGTCAACATGGACACGGAGCATTTGATTTGGGTTGTAGAATGTTGCGGTATGCAACGGATAACAAATACCCTGCGTACGACTTGCCCGCGCAAAACACAGTTCGAAAGAGGTTATGATAGCACACAGACTTTACAGACCGCCATCTGTCGCTACGACGTTCAAGTTATACCGTACACGTTCTCAAGTTCAGATTGAACGCTTTGATTAATAGGCAACTTCTCGGACATAAAAGCTGAAACTCGCTTCAAATCGCTGACTCACAACAGTGACGTCATGACACATTTTGAAATTAACACCCAGTATAAGAACATAAATAATGGATTCCACCATTGAATGGATTGCCAAATCAGTGAAATCAATGCTCGCATCACAAACACTCAACCAATAGAAGTATATTGGCCTATTATGAAGTTTAAGAGGAATCATATTGTTCGTCATTATGTTGTTTTAATGATCGCAATTTTATAATTAAGAAATATAAGAGCAACATAACATTTTAGTTGCAATTGTTATATATCATAGAGTTAACCATGTAAATAGTATTGTTTATTGATATACCGTACACAAGATTGTAAATTTCTATTATCTGGTACATATTTCACAGCAAAGATACAGTAAAATTGTATAAGATATTGTGAGTCAAATGCCTGATGATGCCAAAGGGCGAAAACGTTTGCATTTCAAGTTTATAATATCCAATGATCATTTACATTGGTAAGTGTTACTGATTTTAAACTATGATATGTCAATAGACTGAAATCTAAATAAAATTATTAGATTATATTACATTATATTGACTATCGGAATATCTCTATCATCATGCTTACTAAGATACTTGTTTCATGTTAATGGGTACAATCATTGCGGAGTTATGTCATGTTATTTTTGTATCTGTACGTAAAATTTGCCATTCAGTGAAAAGTTTTGGGCTTATCTGGATTAATTAAGTTTCCCAAGGAATTTTTCTATTAAGATTTGACTGAATTTAATTTTTTTAAATTTATTATCAGTTTAATTAAGAAACTTCCTGTGTTTTGTGTATTAGTTCAGAAAGTTCAAATTTTGCGTCGACACCAAGTAAAAGTAATAAATAATTACACGTTGGCTCAGGTGCAGCTTGATGTTTGTCAAACATGGCTGCACCACATCGCGTATTCATAACCGATGCTTGCGTCGTGACATAACTCACGTCTGTCGGCCGCGGCGCACGGCTTCTTTCACACCTCCGTATCAGAGCGGGGCAGAGCTCCACGCTGCGGGCAATAGCGACCTAAGGCTGCAGGACAGGAATGGAAAGTAGATTGAGAAGAGTGTAAGATGATGTACGTGAATAAAGAAGATATGCCACAGCATCGACACAAGAAAATATTAAAAACTAGCCGTACCCGTGCGCTCACCTGCATCCGTTAGAAATAAATATAAAGTAATTACATAATTAAAATAGGACATTTGATCCTGGGAACATTCGTGTTTGATAGAAGGATAAATCGTTTATTATGTTACTTAATTTAAATTGTATTTAAAAAAATTAAAATGCAATCATTTTGATCCAGAGACCACTCATTCGGTCATAAAAATTATTTTAGGAAATACAGGAAACGAATGTACAGAATAGCCTATCAAGTTTTCTGCGATTAGGAGCTATTTTAATCTTATCCGTCCTGATTCACTCAGAAGTTACTGTAATAACATTATAGCGTTATGTCCATATAGAGAAACTACACTTTCCAATGGTGAATTAATAATTATACAAATCGCTTAATTTAGCTTCCGATATTACTTCATACAAACACCAGAAACATTCTCTGTAGGCTATGTTTCATAGCTTTCGATTGTTATTGTCCAAGGCCCCTTATAGACGAAGTCATTTGTTTTTTAATTCATTACTCGGCCTTAGATGGCAGTTATTTTAATTTTAAAACTCATTTATCTCATTAAATATCAGTCCTATCAAAATTGTTCAAGGAATAAAACTTATCGAAAATTATTTTTAAAGAAACTTTTTTTACCTAAGATTTTTCGCAAAAATCAATAATAAGCGATATATTTCGATTTATTTAATTCAGGCCCCCTTATAACCCCCTTTTAAATAATGTATTTTGAATGCCATATAGCCTAAAATCTAAGTTACAACGAACGTAATTTATATTCCAATTTTCATCGAAATCCGTTCAGCCATTATCGCGTGAAAAGGTAACAAACAGACAGACTGACAGACATACAAACAAAAATGTCAAAAAAGCGATTTTCGGTTTCAGGGTGATTAATTATATATGTTAGGACCAATTATTTTTGGAAAATCGAAAATTACCAGACAAATTTTGGCTACAGATTTATTATTATTATTATAGATAACAATGAAAGTGTAGGCCTATATGAGAGTATGAATGGACGTACTGGAATGTAATGAGATGTACGATGACAAGAAATATTCATATCGCAGAATGTAAGAAAATACAGTCTGATCCGTTTGGGTATGGATAATATTAATTTACAGTCAATTCCGGATATAGTGAACCTCTACGCACTTACAAATTTCTTTCACTATATCCGAAGTGTCTCTCCCCTAACCTTAAATGACACAAATTAATGAATTTGTGAACAAAAAAATAAAATATTTCATTTTTCTGGAATGGATTACACTGTATACTGTTACTCACGGTTGATTTACTTAAACTATGCTGTCGACCCACATACGCTTGCGAAAGACCACATTAAATATCACTTATAATATTCGCCTTATCTTCCAAAGAAAACACTTATGCTTTGACAATTTTATACAGTACATTCACTGTTGGAACACTAGAAACAAACTGATCAGGTAGAAATGACAAACGCTATTATGGTGTGACTGCGTACTCAGCCTTGGAATTTCCCGGGCCACTTAATGAAAACTGCGAGTGGGGTTGGTGGAATTTGAAAGCAGTGGAAATCTTACCTTCATTTATGCTCTGGACATAAAATCCCCCCCTTTTAATAAATGAAGGCAATTTCATTTTCTGTTATTACTATGCTATCCGTCATAATGGAAATGTTTCCGAGAACAAAAGGCAACCCCTTGACGGTGGACGATTAGAAATAACAGTAGAGTAGTGTGCCTGAGAACAGAAGTCAACCCTTCGACGGTGGAGTGAGGCAAGGTCGTCACGCATTACCTGATTTACAGTTCAGCTCATTATCTAGAAATCACTAATCCTACCTTTGTTCTTTGATTAAAGGATTAAGAAATTTAGAATGTTGTTCTCATCACATTCTTTCAATTATATACAAGAAGGTCTGACTTCAAATAAGAATTTGTAAGGCTACAACTCTTGTGACTTCAGTTTTTAAGGTTCACTATAACCGAAGCAAAGGTTCACTGTAAACAGAAATATTAATGTACTTTTTAATGTATGTGGGTCGGGACCAACGATTTAGGTTCACTATAGCCGAATGTTCACTATAACCAGAGTTGACTGTATTATTATAAAGCTATTATGATAGAAGCGAAAATTTCTTGCTGATTATATTATGATTAAAAGATGAAAGATTCCATATTTGACAATCAGCAATGCATAATCTGAAAGTACAAAATGATAATCGTAGATGATTAAAATCAACAGCGGGCACAAAGTGTTCTTTGGTATGCTAAATTTGAGTGTGTTAAAAGAGTTCAAAGGGAATTTCGACGTGAGTATGGTGTGAGTAATGTACCTAAATACGATTCCATAATGTTGTGGTATCGAACATTTGTAGAAACAGGTTCTGTGTTAAAAAAAAAACATGCAGGAGTTCGCAGGTGAAACCCAGTACGAGAAGCAGCTATCTCTTGGTAACCATATGTAGCAGCTGATGAAACGTTGTAAAATAACCAATAAAAAGTGTGTAATATTTGATAATGATATGACGTTGTTAGCAGAAGAGGAAATGAAACTAATGGATATCCTACTGGAGCTAAATGACAGCTGTAAGCAGTATGAGATGGACATAAATGCAAACAAGACGTAGACCATCATCATAGGAAGAAAAGTAAAGAAGGTAAACTTGCGATTCTAAATGAGGCAGTAGAGCAAGTGGACAGCTTCAAATACTTGGGGTGTACTATAAGCAGTAACATGAGCTGCTGCCAAGAAATCAAAAGGAGGATAACAAAGGCAAAGGGATCTTTTTAATACAAAAACGAGCATTTTCTGTGAACCTCTGGATAAAGAACTAAGGAAGAGACTAGTGAAATAGTTTGTGTGGAGTGTGGCATTGCATAGGGGAGAAACATGAACATTACGACGAAGTGAAGAGAAACAACTAGAAGCATTTGTAATGTGGATATGGAGAAGAATGGAACGTGTGAAATGGACAGACAGAATAAGAAATGAAGCTGTACTAGAGAAAGTGAAGAAAGAAGAATGCTGAAATTGGTCACGAAGAAAAAAATAAATTGGTTGAGTCACTGGCTAAGAATAAACTGCCTTCTGAAGGACGCACTGGAAGGAATGGTGAACGGAAGAAAAGTTATGTGCAGAAGAAATCAGATGATAGACAACACTGAGATGCATGGATGATATGCGAAAACTAAGAGGCAGGCGGAATATAGGAAAGATTGGAGAATGCTGGGTTTGCAGTGAAATACCTATCTTAGGGCGGAACACTGTTAATGGGCGGATGAATGAATGAATGAATATAGAAGACCTATAGTTTTAAGACAATCATTATTCATCTTGCATTTTCGTAATAACCATGTGTAAATAACTGGTTTTCTTACCAGAGTCACTTAGGGTCGAATTCATAGTCGTCACTTACAAAATGAGGAAACACTTAAGTAATGAGCATTTCCTTAGCACTTGTTTCAGATCGTGTTGCAGAGACGCTACTCATTCATATGCACTGAGCATTCCCTTGACTCGAAAGAAATATGGCAACATGGCTAGATGTGAGCGCCTTCGTACATTCAATTGTTTTCCAGCGCCTTCTAATTGTTAAATCGGGATTATTATCGTACACAAATACCGAAGTAAATATTATTATAGATATAAAAATTATACAAAATGTCGAGAAAGCATTTTACAGAAGAAGGAAAAAGTGAGCTAAGAGAACTAGTTATGAGATATAAATAACAAATATGCATCTGCACAAACCAACTCCAAAATAATAACAACCAGAATAGCTTTATGTGTTGCCAAACATAGGTTATTATTACATTATCATCAGTTATTGCTGTATAATTACACAAACCTACCTGAAATGATGCTGTAGCATAAAATCTCATAGAAACCAGTTTTTTCATCAGTGGTGAAACCGGTAAGTCTCATGGTTGTGTGAATTTCAATGAGAGGACACCGGGATATCCACAACAGTGTTCTTGTTGAAACGTATCTTTTCTTAAATCATTTTTGGTCCTTGTATATCTCTAAAGGGT
Organism: Periplaneta americana; assembly: GCA_025594305.2. NCBI lineage: Eukaryota > Metazoa > Arthropoda > Insecta > Blattodea > Blattidae > Periplaneta > Periplaneta americana. Next base: position 12,375,470 of record JAJSOF020000035.1, read on the forward strand.
TTTGCATATCTCTGATATATCTTTTGTTTTGCCGAAACACATTTTCATTAATTTCATTCTTAGTGTGTTTTGCCCAAGAGCAAGTCTTTCGCTGCAAACCCAGCATTTTCCAGTCTTTCTTATTTTCTGCCTTCCGCTTTGTCTCTTCATTCATTTTCATTATAGAACTCAATAAGTTCAATAAAATCATAATCATCACCTATTGTATACCGAATCAGCTGATTACAATACATATGAGGAAACACTTGAGTAAGCTGACAAGCTACCTTATTTGAATAAGTGTTCACTTCAGTGGGATTTATGAATTGGAAATTATTATAAGCAACTGCTTAAGTGTTTCCTTAAGTTAAGTGTTGACTATGAATTCGGCCCTTAATAAACATTTAAAACTGAGACGTAGGGTCGAATTCATAGTCATCACTTATAAAATGAGGAAACACTTAAGTAATGAGCATTTCCTTAGCACTTATTTCAGATCGTATTGCAGAGACGCTACTCATTCATATGCACTGAACATTCCCTTGACATCGAAAGAAATATGGCAACATGGCTAGACGTGAGCGCTTTCCTACATTCAATTGTTTTCCAGCGCCTTCAAATTGTTAAATCGGCATTATTGTCATACACAAATACAGAGCTAAAAATTATACAAGATGTCCAGAAAGCATTTTACAGAAAAGAAAGAAGTGAGCTAAGATAACTAGTTATGAAATATGGAGATATCGTCGAAAGTAAAAAAAGAAAATGATATTTGTTCTATCCAAAAGAAGAAATTGACATGGAACAAAATTGCAGTTGAGTTTAATGCAAACTCCGGAAATATTCCTGTAAGTAAATCATTTTCATTTATTTTTCAGTTATTTTTATGCTAAACAAAGTGGAAATGATATAATTAAGCAAATTTTAACAGCTTATTCCTTGGATAGAATACAAACAAAAATGCAAATAACACTTTGTTGGGACGTGAATACTTTTCGAAAAAAAAAAATGCCACTTAAATCTACCTGACATGCTGCTGTATCACAAAATCTCAAAGCAACCAGTACTTTCACTAGTGGCGAAATCGCTAAGCCTCATGGTTGTATTGTGAATTGAAATGAGAGACACCAGAATATCCACAACAGTGTTCTTGTCGAAACGGTATCTCCTCTTAAATTGTTGATCATTATTAGACATCGGATTTTTAGGCACTAAAAATTGCAGTTTTAGGCGCCTAAAATAAGCTCAAAATTTGTAAAATTAGGCTCTATTTTAATGAAAATAGGCATTTTAGGCACATCAAGGTATCGTACTTATTTCTTTCACTGAAATTTTTAGTTATACACTAAAATACGCACAAAAAAGTATGTTTAAACATTAAAAAAGAATACTATATTATATTTATAAACAGAGCTGCACGAATTTAATATATTGAAACATGAAATAATGATTATTGATATCAAGATTACTCATTTTAAGTTATTGAAATTCAGTTCCATTCTCAGACTTTATTATAATTATCTGCACAGTACACCACCAGAATTTTTCTAAATTCTCCACAGTTAACCTTTGCCTTTTGTCACTGAGAATCATTTTGAAAGCAGGCGCAAAAATACAAAGTTCCACTTATTGTTGCATTTCCTGGTAGTGTTAACACTAGGAGGACCATTCTTTTAAATATTTTGTAACGGTTTACCCTACTAATTCGCAGTTTTACGAATTTTCATAAATATTTCAAAAACACTCTTTCTCCAAAAATTGTGATTTTATGACACTCTGAAGGGCAGTACAGCTAATCGGTTTGAGACCGAAAACAGTCATTTTTATAGTATAGTATATCTCTGAATCGGTAGCAGCACATGTTGTGATTGTTGCCTGCTTCAAAACTAAGGTTGGTTCTTTGTCGGCATTTATGCCTCCAAACATGTTAAATTCGGTGAAATCTATTGCGAGTGTCGTGAGATTCAAAACATTTTGTTTCCTTTATCAATGGTTTCATGGCCGGTGTGAAGCAAACTTTCCACTTTTTAAATGCCTTAAATTTCGCAGTGAATGCATGTATAAATTATAAAAAGTAAGAGTAAAATGCTAAACTTTACAGTGAGTTAGGCATTTTTAGGCGAATATTGACAAATTAGGCTCTAATAACCGTTTTAGGGCATTTTAGGGCACTATAAAACTCTTTGAATACCTTTCAATTTCCATGAAACACAAATATTAATAATTATTTTTACTTTTCTCCTAAAGAAACAAAATAGGCATTTGCCCTAGAATCCGATGTCTGATCATTATACATCTCTAAAGGGTTTTCCATATCTCTGATATATCTTTTGCTTGCCGAAACTCATTTTCATTTCAATTACAGAACTCAATAAATTAAATTAAATCATAATCATCATCTATTGTATACCGAATCAGCTGATTACAATGCATATGAGGAAACACTTGAGTAAGCTGACAAGCTACCTTATTTGAATAAGTGTTCACTTCAGTGGGATTTATGAATTGGAAATTATTATAAGCAACTGCTTAAGTGTTTCCTTACGATAAGTGTTGACTATGAATTCGGCCCTTAACGTCTTTTATGTAGGATCTGTAAAGAATGCCTGCGCATACACGGTCTGAAAAATCGGGACTTGGTCTGAGGGGGAACTCAGCCATTTCGTGAAGTTGCTGTAACAAAGTTTGCTAATGGTCATTGCCTGTGGAATGGGCCGTAGCTGTTAAGTTAGCACAAGAACTAAATCCCTTCGCTCGCGTCTCCAAATGGCGTTGGGTTATACACACTCTACAATACAAATATAAAAGTTCCTTCCAACAACTCGAAAAGTTTCTGCAACGCTACAAGATCAAAAGCACATAATTATCTTCTTCTTTCCCCTCTTTTTTACTTCAATTTTTGTGTCGCGCTTTATCCCTTAACCTTAAAACTCCATCTCAATTCCAGCAACGTGCAGCACATTCGTTGTTCCTTCGCGGTTCATGATTTGTGCAACGTTCAAGCAATACATTCCGTAGGGGTCAACCACTCTACATCTTTTACTGTGACAGTCTTTACTTCATAATATTTATTGCTAATAATTTATTGGAATTCCATCTGTGCTAATCGAAATTCCTTTCAAAATTTGTTCACTTAAGGGAGAGGATGATATTTTTTGGTGAAAAGTTAGTAAATATTCAAAAAAATCTTTAAAATACTCTTTGATATGTGTGGAATGCATAGCATAACATTTTGTGGGCATTTGTGCCTTATCAGATGTTGAGATGCCATTTTTAAAATTCCTGCGTTATGGATTTTTAAATCACTTGCCCCCTTTTATTGTTGCTTCCGGTAAATTAAATTTTCAATTTTTTTTTCTTTGAAATACTCTTTGATAAGTGTGGAATGCATTGCATAACATTTTGTGGACATTTGTGCCCTTATCGGATGTTGAGACGCTATTTTTACATTTCCTGCGTTATGGATTTTTAAACCACTTGCCCCCTTTTATTGTTGTTTCCAGTAAATTAAATTTTCGAAAAAAAAAAAAAATTCTTTAAAATACCCTTTGATATTCTTTTTTGTGGGCGTAAATGTTGAGGTGCCATTTTTAAAATTCCTCTTATGGATTTTTAAATCACTTGATTGTTGTTTCCGGTAAATTAAATTTTCAAAAAAAAAAATGTTTCTTTAAAATACTCTGTGATATGTGTGGACTGCATTGCATAACATTTTGTGCGTATTTGTGCCCTTATCGGATGTTGAGACGTCATTTTTAAACTTCCTGCGTTATGGATTTTTAAACCACTTGCCCTCGTTTATCGGTTTCCGATAACTTTATTTTTTTGCTACATTGCCAGACAAAAATGGATATAATTTCTGAACTATTAAAGACACATGCATGAAATTTAGAACATATTCTTTAGATTATTAGAAAACTTTTCTCTGTCACAGAATTTTGTTAATTGATTTCTTTTAAAAATACATCCGTTTGTTTGAAAAAAAAAAGCAAATAAAAAGTGTTATTAAACTGTAATTGTTTATTTTACAAACGTAGGGACTAATATCAAAATTCTGTTACAGACAGTTTGTAGAGCATGCTTTTGCAAGTGCATTGCAAAAAACTGTTTGAATCTATCTTTAAAAATGGTTTAGATATAGCCTATCGGTTTTAGTAAAATCCTGCATTGGGTATATTTTTTTCAAATCTGGATCCCAACTATATTTTTTTAATATTTATATTTGGTTGAGTTGCTACAGCTATATGCTGTCTACGTAAAAAAATAATATTTTATACCAAATAGAAAAAAAGTTTTAAAAAATACCATCCTCTCCCCGTAAACATTAATATTTTTGTTATGTGGATGAATATTCATATCCGATTGGAGTGAATGAAGTTACAATTATTGCTTTAATCCATGGATAACTTACGCAAGGACAATTTTGACTTGTTGGTGCAGAAACACAAACATGTATTATTAGATAAATTTTATCCATGAGGTTGTTTATCCAGGGTTTGTTTCATGAGTTTGTAGAAACGGGCCATCAATGCCATGTTTGCTGAATATTTATTTGAATAATAAGTCCTTCCCATGCGTCTAAGCTACCTTGAAATTTGTTTATTAGTTGACGTAGTTCATATTCCGTAGAATAAATCTTGTGCGTATGATTTAAAAAGTTGCTACACATATTCTGCAGCGATTAACCTTGGACAATGGTATCGATTATTCAAGAGTTCTTACGCTACCGTATAATTAGTTTCTGTGACACTGATATTTTTATAGTGTCTTTAGCTTCACCTTTCAAAACTGAAATGAGGTAGTGAAATTTCTCAATTTCAGACAGATCGCCATTTTTAGTAATTAAGTTATCGAAAATATCCTTAAAATGTAGCCATGATGACCAGTCACCGTCAAATGTGGGAATGTTAATTTTCGGGAGTCGAACATGTTTTTTTCTGAATAGAATGACTTGATATAACAGAACGAGCGTCTTCATTTTTGTCATTACAACGAATAAAATTGAAGAAATGTAGCATTTGATCTTCTAACTGATCGTAAAGATCTTTAAAATCTCCATGATACTATGTTCAGCTGTGTCATTATTTAATTCTAATTCAACTTGTACAGTTTGAAATGCCTCATCAATCGATCACAATCTCTTTAATTTAACTTCAATAAGTTTATAATCAGCGCTTATGATTTCATTTTTGACGAAGTTATCAATTCGCATGACATTGGCTTTGAAAAACCTCTCTTTTCTTTTATTAATTTCTGTTTATATGTTTCATCCATATTGTTGTCGACAATGACTATATGTTTACGTATAAAAAGCGCTCCTAGTGGCTGCTGAAAGAATTAATAATTATGTTGGTTACCCTGCTTATGATTGATGCTGACGAACGTGCTTCTCTCTAGTGGGAAACTGTTTCATTATCACAATGGCTTCTTGATTTAACCGTATCATGGACCAGAGGACCAAAATGTAGGGGCTTAAACCCTAATAAGTAAAATTAACACAAGGTTACCTTCATTTGTTTTCAATCAGTAGCCTTCTTGAAGCTTCTTGTTGACACACAGAGACGTGATATTTACGATATCGAGTAATTAATGATTATGTATGTATTTATTTGCAAGTGGGCAACCATCTGGTGGCAGTGGTATCTATACTAATAATAAATCTGTAGCCGCAATTTTTCTGGTAATTTTCGATTTTCCAAAAATAATTGGTCCTAACATACATAATTAACCACCCTGAAACCGAAAATCGCTTTTTTGAAATTTTTGTTTGTATGTCTGTCTGTATGTTTGTTACCTTTTCACGCGATAATGGCTGAACGGATTTCGATTTATATTAAAATTGATTTTAATATAAATTAAGTTCTTTGTAACTTAGATTTTAGGCTTTTTGAAAAATGTTACATGGATTTCATTCAAAATACTTTATTTAAAATAAATGAGTTTTAAAATTAAAATAACGCCATCTAAGAATTAAATAAATCGAAAAAATCTCGCAACAATCGAAAGCTTATTATTGGTTTTTGTGAAAAATGTTACATAACAAACGTTTCTTAAAAATGATTTCCGATAAGTTTTATTCTTTATGCTCAAAATTTTGATAGGACTGATATTTAATGAGATAAATGAGTTTTAAAATTAAAATAACGCCATCTAAGACAGTGCAATGAAATAACAAATGACTTACTTGTCTTTTTATAAGGGGCCTTGTTATCTTTATATAATACTATGCAACAACAATCGAAAGCTATTAAACTATTCCTTTTTGATGCACAGAAAATTTGATAGGCTTTTTTGTACATTCGTTTTCTGTATTTCTTAAAATTATATTTTTATGTACACACTCATTTTAATCTTATTTTATCAGAGAATTAATGAACAACGAGAGTGTATTGATTTAGTATGCAGTAATAGTACGTTAGATTTTTAATAACAAAATTAGCAATCCATTATTTTATAATTCAAATTTAACTATGCATCAATTGAATCACAATTAATGTTAAAAATACATAAAATAGACTATATATGTCAATAAATGCAATGCAAAAAAAAAAATTGGGAATGAGCCAAATATGCAGATTATGTTGCCTTCGTGTAATAGCTGTTGTAAAGGTTGTGTTTTGTTCTGAGATTCAAGAGTCCCAAAACAAATTAAAAACTTTCTTATCGAGGATACATCCGTTATCAACGTTCACTTTTCCCGTAATTTCCATATATAATATAATATAATATAATATAATATAATATAATATAATATAATATAATATAATATAATATAATATAATATAATATATAATATAATATAATAATAAATATGTAGCCGAAAATTTTCTGGTAATTTTCCCTTTTCCAAAAAATAATTGGTGTTAACATGTATAATTATTCATCCTGAGACCGAAAATCGCTTTTTTGAAACTTTTGTTTGTATGTCTGTCTGTCTGTTACCTTTTCACGCGATAATGGCTGAACGGATTGCGATGAAAATTTAAATATAAATTAAGTTCGTTGTAATTTAGATTTTAGGCTATATGGCATTGAAAATACTTCATTTAACGGGGCCTGAATTAAATCGAAATATCTCGCTTATTATTGTTTTTTTTTTTTTTGTGAAAAATGTTACATAACAAAAGTTTCTTTAAAAATGATTTCTGATAAGTTTTATTCTATGCAAAATTTGATAGGTCTGATAGACTTTTAAAATAATAATACAATACGTTTTCACCGCCGCCTCAGATTGTAGCGTTGTTGTTCCTGCAGTAATTCCCATGTGCAAAATATAAAATTTTTGAGTAGGAAGAAAAAACACATTTATTCATTCCATGGCAATGGTACATAGGAGATGAATTCTTACATTTTCGAAAGAAAGAAATATAATTACATATCACTGTTTATGCTGTATCACTATTTAAGTTATTTGAAGGTTTCAGAACCATAGTGGGCCAAGCGCCATTTACTGAAGACGTAAAAACAAGGGTTAAAATTAAGTTATTATCATAATTCAATGGAACCATATAGCAAGTAATATAAAGTATACACAATAAAACTAAATGATATGTCAATCTTCATTAAACTATAGTTGAGTGTAATAACAATAAGAAACATGTTAAAGGAATTGTCATTGCACCAAATGAGTGTCTCTGGACCAAAATGATCGCAATTTAATTATAAATACAATTTCAATTAAGTAACATATTAAACGATTTATCCTTCTAACAAACACGAATGTTCCCTGGATCAAACGTCCTATTTTAATTACGTAATTACTTTATATTTATTTCTAACAGGTGCAGCGGAGCGCACGGTTCCGGCTAGTACACAATAAAAACAATATACAATAAAATTACAATACACAATACAATTAGATACACAATACAATAATATACATAATACAATTACAATACCCAATACAATTATACACAATAATTACAATTAATAATACATAACATAACCTAATTATAACTGACCCTAATTTTACGTTAAACCTACATAAATGTATAGGCCAAACATAAGTTTCACATTGGTACTGATGATAATCTTTCACTTTACTCTTATCTCACTCACTGCACTGACACTATGATACATTTCACTGACACTATAGAACACGTTTAATTGACACTATAAGTTATTACTGATCGGAACTATTCACTGCACTGTAAAACCATAACTTCACTGACTCACCACGCTTCACTGATACAACAGTTCAAATAAGTCAAATAATTACACCCTTATGCATACTTATAAACAGAACTACATTTAAACACATTTCTAGTCTAATACCGTCTTATAAGCTATTTTTAAATAATTTACAATTCAAACCAAGGGTGTAACTCGTCAGGCAAACTAAATAAAGGTCACCTTAATTTTAATTTACACTTTACAGACGTGGACAAATTATTAACAAATTTGACGATTTTTATGATAATTCTGTTTACAAAATTTGACTTTTCAATTTAAACTATAGTTGACAATTTTTCATATTTCCATCACTACAGTAGACAGAAATATGCAAAAATGTCAACTGTAATTTAAATTGAAGAGTCAAGTTTTGTAAAAATATATAATAAAAATCTTCAATTTAGCTAATAATTTATAAATTAGCAAAAATTTCAACTGCATTGAAGAGCCAAATTTTGTAAAAATATAAAACAAAAATCTTCAGTTTTGCTAATAATTTGGTAATATCAAACTGTTAACTGCAGTCCAAATTGAAAAATCGAATTTTGTAAAATATACAATAAAAACCTTCAGTTTTGCTAATAATTTGCAAATATGCAAAAATATCAAATGTAGTCCAAATTGAAGAGTTAAATTTTGAAAAATATACAATACAAATCTTCAACTTGGCTAATTATTTGGAAATACATAAAAATGTCAACTGTAGTCTAAATTGAAGAATCATATTTTGTAAAAATATATAATAAAAATCTTCAATTTTGCTAATAATTTGTCCACGTCTGTATACACAACTTTTTAAGTTATTCTTGAATCTTCTTAAGGAAGGACAGCCCTCAAAGACCGCTGCAGGTAGATCATTCCAATCATTTATAGTTCTACTTGAAGGACTCAGAGCCAAAGGCGACCAACCCACAATTTTGTATTGTACATTATTAAGCCTTTTTTTTAAAACTTATACAGTACATTGTTGTTATAGATTAATAACATTTAGCCACCGGCGTGGCTCAGTCGGTTAGAGCGCTTGCCTGCCGGTCTGAAGTTGGGTTCGGGCGCGAGTTCGATCGCCGTTTGGGCTGATTACCTGGTTGGGTTTTTTCCGAGGTTTTCCCCAACCGTAATGTGAATGCCAGGTAATCTATGGCGAATCCTCGGCTTCATCTCGCCAAATATCATCTCGCTATCACCAATTTCATCGACGCTAAATAACCTAGTAGTTGATACAGCGTCGTTAAATAACCAACTAAAATAAATAAATTAATAACATTTTTTATATTTATTCAATGTAGACCAATTAAAATAAATTGTGAAACCAATTATTTTTGTCATGATCCTCTTAATACCAACTCTTATTTACTCATTTTGTAATTGTGGAGTAGTCGCCTTTGGCTCTGAGCCCTTAATTTAAAAATGAGAATTTACCTACATCCGTTTTCTGTTGCCTACATTTGAACAAATAGTACAATTAGGCAGTTCTAGCACATGATATGCTATCACCTATTACCTATATTCATTCCATTCTTGAAAATGACTTACTTTTGGTCTAAATTTTTTTTCTAGGTAAATTTCTTACATCTTCATATTTAAAAATCTTCATTAATTTCTCCGTCACTCACAATATAGCAGCTTGCTTTCAGGTTACAGTAACAAGTATAGCTATTATTATATATTCTTTAAAGGTCGCTCAGTCTGATTGGTTGGTTTTCCCTTATGGTTCTAACAGTCATCTATGAAACTGTTTTGTTTGGTAGCCTACACTGTCTTGTGCTTTTCTTGCCCGCAGTCTCGCCGTATCTTGAGTCGTACCTGAAAGGAACCCTCCATGCGATAATTATTATGCCTTAGTAAACTGACAAGAATAGACGGGGCACAATGCTAGTCGCCCGCGTTAAATGATTCAGCAGGCGCATTCCTATGCAACCTGCGCGGCAGGAATTTGAAAGAGGCCGGGGCGGGGTTAGATTAAGCCCCGCTTCAGGGGAACCGACACGCCAGTGGAGGTGTTCATCCAAACTTACCCACACACAATGTGCCTTCGGTTTTTATTTGAAGAACAGATTTTTACTCTTGATAAAGGAAAAAATGTTATGAGAGAACTAATTGTAAAAATTCATCGAATCGATGTAAACACGCTTCGTTCGAATTTCTTAAGACGACATGTAGGTACACCTTAGGAAAAAAAAGTTTTTTTTTTGTTATTTTTGTTGAATGGATTTTACTTAATAATATAAAGAAGAAAAATTACTTTTGTGCGAGATCGTGCGTATTTGCTTGTTTTCCGCACAGAACAAATACGCGGTAAGTGTGAAATACCACATTCAGTATTCCCAACGTAACACACATAACAATTTCCCTCTTCTTACCGTTTAAGCGCGACATTCATTTTACTGCTTTAGGCTTTTAACATATTATTTTTAGAGACGTTTAACATAGTAATAATTATAAATTGGAAACTTACCACTGCAATTTCACCTAAATTGCACTGTTAATTATTGTTTTTAAATATTTGCAAAAATTAAGTAAAGTCTACTACTCCATGAAACTTATTGCAGTCCTGATACAAGTAACATTAAGGAAGCCGTGAAAAAATCAACAAGATTCCAGATGCCGATGTTATTACTGTTAAAATATTTAAATGAAAAATAAATCATTACATAACCTTACCGTTTGTTTTAAGTTCGCATTTATAGACTGGGGGGAAAAAGGACAGACGTATATCACGGCCTGATGGAGTGTAGTAAACACAGAAAACATTTTATAGCAACAATGTTGAAGAAAGATATTTTGGTTTTCCGAAGTTGGCGTCATTAAAGAGAAACCAAGATGGAGATTTCATTGCAACTAATTAGAAATTCGTCTTTCAGGTATGTAATAAACGATCTTCGCACAAAATAATGTACGATACACGAGCGGTATGTTTGTTTTCATGTTCTCGGAAATTAAAAAAGCTCAACTACGTTTCGCTTTTTCAATCTTTTCCTCGACCATGAAAACGTCAACATACCGCTCTTGTAACGCATATTACTAATTTCTAATACTTTTCGAGTTGTAACTGTGTCAATTAACTTGGCCATTAAAAAATAGACATAACTAGGCTTAGAAACTTCGGACCGGATAGAGCAATCCAGTGGGAAATCCGCATAACGGCGTACTGAGTATAGTGGTAAAGCGTACAGTGGGTGGGGGTACTGTAGAATGAATGCCAACAAATAAGCAAAGGAAAACGCTCTGGATTTGAAGGTTCTTACGAATAATTTGGTTTTCATACAAACCTATTTTAAAACTGTGTCTGAAACTATTACACGGTTAGAAAAGCCAGAGCAAGAGATGCCGGAAGCCCTCAAATTAATTGACGAAATGACACACAGAATTAATGAGACACCAAGTAGCCTACATCGAGTACTGAACGTGTGAAACAGAAGTGGAAACCAATTTTATGTAAAAATAACGGATATGGAACATTGTGTAATATAAACAGCAAATTAGTGGACATAGAGTCACCCGAGAATAAAGGACTGTCTCTTAGAGACTGCAATGATGTTAGGTTTCTTCGTTTTGCTCCTATCACGTCATGCGACGTAGAGCGTAGCTTCTCACAGTACAAACTGTGTTTGGCAGATAACCGAAAAAGATGTACGTTTGAGACACTGAGAATGTGTCTTGTAGTACATTGCAATTCGGTACTGTAACTGCACTTCCTAAAGACGACCAATAGGATCAACGAAGAAATTAAAATTGCTACATGTTTATTTCCATCATTAACACTGTATATAATTAAACACAAATGCTTATAAAATACAGGAGAATAAATGCTTTTCACATTCTTTTGACATTGTCATTGTGTAATGTATATTTACTTTCAGAATGTACATACTACCTTATTCTACTCTAAATAGCAACGTTGTTACTTCAATACATCTCTACCTTTCACTACCTGTAGCTAGTCAACAACCTATAGTGCATGCACAGTAATATTATTGTATCGGGTCCCAAGTCTCGAAGCCTGGACATAATATCAGACCCTCGGCAAGTTTGTCGCTCATTTTCCGTAACTTAAATTTTCCAGACCCGTTTGGCTCATAACTTTCACTTTTATTTAGGCAAATTTACGTGTGTAATTACCGTACATTAATTGAAATTAAGTTATATTGTATTTTATAACATAACAAATGAAAGGGAAAAATAGAAATAAAAAATTCAGTAGACCTATTCAGATTTATTCAGCTTTCCTTTCATCTCTAACCTATCAATCGATTCTTTTCATATACAGTAGCGTGAAAATTAATCCGAACAACGTAATTACTTATGCAAAAACACTCAAACGGGATAAAAAAAAAAAAGGATCTAAGACATACCTCAGTAATCTATGTGGCCTCCCTTGTTCCTAATAACAGCTCTGAGACGATTTGGCATGATTCCACTAATTTCCCACAAATATTCTTCATTTCTTCATCGCGAAACCATACACCAATGAGGGCAGAAATCATCTTCTCCTTTGTAGAACAATCCATTTTTTTGCATTCTTCTTTTGCAAATTGACCACAAGTTCTCAATGGGGTTGATATCGGGTGAGTTGCCTGGCCAGGGGAGTACCTGAATATTCTTCTTGTTGAAGAATTCTGTAGTTTTTCGAGACGTATGGCCTGGTGCCAGGTCTTGTTGGAACACACCTCTGCCATCCGGAAATGATTTTTGCAGCTGGGAATATATTTATCAGAATTCATCATTCCCTTGATAGGTATTAATGCTCCAGGCCCTTCATGTGTAAAACAATCCCAAAACATTACTTTAGGGGGTATTTGGGTGCTTGTTGGAGATGAGCTGCTGTTACTTTTTCGGATCCTTTCCGTACGTAAGAAACACGGTGGCCGTGGACCTCGAAATGAGACTCATCGGAAAAAAGTACTACATTATTCCAGTCATTCACTGTCCAGTGTTGATGTAATTTTGCCCACATTAAGCGTTTTTTTGCACATAACAGGGGTTAGCAGTTGCTTCTTAATAGGCTTACGAGCACTTCGTCCAGCTTCCAAAAGCCTACGCCGCACTGTTGTGACGTGAATATTCGCCCCAGTGGTAGCCATTAACTCGCGGGTTAAGTCGACAGCAGTTAGTCTAGGATTTAATTTACTTTTCCTGACAAACGATCATCTGCAGGTGAAGTCTTCCTTTTCCGGCCACAGTTTCCTTTTTTCTGGGGTGTAATGGATCCAGTCTCCCTGCATCGTTTTATGATCGAATTAACAGTAGGCAAACCAATGTGACATTCTGAAGCAATTTGCCTCTGTGTCATAGAAGAATGCTCTGCTAATGTTATAATTTTAGACCGTTTTCGTGGAGTTGTATCCATTTGTGAAGACGACAGAATGTACACAGGATTGCAGTATTAAGTCTTCATCACAACTGAAATGCTTATAAGTACAAAACGGCAGGCAAAATGTCACATAAAAAATAATGACAGACCTTCAACAATGGAATTACACGTACTACAGATGTCAATTAAAGCGGTATGAGCAGCTGTGAGGCCAACAATGACAGAAAGTGTAAAAATATGTCTTGTTCGGATTAATTTGCAGGCTACTGTACCTACGTAAATATCAGTATTAGGCATTCACATTACTTTAAGTTTAATTTGATCAATACGAGAAAGAATTATCATAAAAAGGAGCTGCTACTGCAACCCTCCGACAGTCTGCATGTTCTGAAGCGAAACGAGTGCAGCGGAAGGCAGGGCAAGCCCTGGCTAACTACAAAGACAGGCTTCGGCACGAATCGGAGTCACGTGGTTATCTCGGTCTAGTCATGGCCATCTTGACAATCGCCTAATATAAATACATATTCAAAGTTCTAAAAAACAAAGGAATAGCTATATTAAACTCATGTTACACGTGCATTTATACAAGTATATAAACTTGTTTGATATTGCAAATTAACTCTTTTTTTTCCCTCGAAATTATTCAAATTAACTTTACAGGAGTTATTCCTGAAAGCTTAATTTGCATAATACACGTCACTGTACGTAACAGAAAACCACAATTTAAAGTGACACAGAGTTATTGTGCACTCAAATGTTGGTTGCTTGACGGTTGTCAGCCCACTTTGAGGTCTGTGGATATGGAGGGAAAAATTGGACCGGTGTCGGGTAGAGTTCCCGGGTAGCTCAGTGGGAGAGCGTTGGTACGTTTAACCAAAGGTCCCGGGTTCGATACCCGGCCCCGGAACAATTGTTTGATATTGGCCACGTTACGACTAAGAATGTAACGTCGCATCGTACCCTGTCTTTGTCGTTAGCCACGGGCAAGCTGAGGTGACGTCACTGGGCATCGAATTGATGATAACTGATGTAAGTTAACTGGAATTCGGAACTATGTATATATTCTGTAGGTCTATATGGAATTAAAATACACCATGCATTCTCGTGTTAGGAGGAACATTAATATATATGCTAAGTGTGTTGTTTAGTCAACTGTCCGAAGACAGGTCTGAACCTCACAAGTGATACCAACATGCCGGCACTTATAAAGCAAGTAGAACAGGAGCTAATTGACTAGGGTAGCTAGTTCATTTCCATCTAACAAGTGTGTAAGCTACTTTTTTATGGTATATTTTAAATGTTATTTTAGCAGAATAAATAATTGAATAAATAATTCGACGGCCCTGTTCAAAAGAAAAACAACTCAAAATTATGGTTTTGAGATACTAGCATTATAAATCTTTATATTGCTGTGAAAAATCAAAAGATCGTTGAAATTGCTTCGAATTCTGTTTCATTTCATTTCATTTCATTTACTGTTCTGCCCAAGGGCAGGTCTTTCACTGCAAATCCAGCTTTCTCCAATCTTTCTTATTTTCTGTCGTCTTCTCATATGTTCCATATATCTTAATGTCGTCTATTATCTGATATCTTCTTCTGCCCCGAACTCTCCTCCCGTTCACATTCCTTCCAGTGCATCCTTCAGTAGCCAGTTTATTCTCAGCCAGTGACCCAGGCAATTCCTTTTCCTCTACCTGATCAGTTTCAACATTATTTTTTCTTCGCCCACTCTTTCAAACACAGCTTCATTTCTTATTCTGTCTGTCCACTTCACACGTTCCATTCTTCTCCATATCCACATTTCAAATGCTTCTATTCGCTTCTCTTCACTTCGTCGTAATGTCCATGTTTCTGCCCCATACAATGCTACACTCCACACAGAGCATTTCATTAGTCTTTTCCTTAGTTCTTTCTCCAGAGGTCCGCAAAAGATGCTCCTTTTTCTATTAAAAGTTTCCTTTGCCATTTTTATTCTCCTTTTGACTTCCTGGCAGCAGCTCATGTTACTGCTTATAGTACACCCCAAGTATTTGAAGCTGTCCACTTGTTCTACCTTCTCATTTAGAATTATCAAATTTATCTTCTGTATTTTTCTTCCTGATGTTTTATATATGTTACTATAAGTTACAAATTAGAGTTTATTTGTTATTTGGATTTTTCAAGGAACAGGAAGGTTTAAAATGTAGGAGATTTATTTATTTTATCGTGTTGAGTTATTTACATTATTATAGTGGTTAGAAAATTAGTTCTTACGTGTTATTTACAGTGCACCGTTTACTTTATTTAGTTTAACCAGTTGCTTCTGAAATTGAGTTAATTTTCTGTCGGGATATGCAACAAATGTTCTCGTGTATGAAAAATTAGTTTCAAAAATAGTGACAAGTTGTTACTGGAATAGATACGACTAACACATTAATAATGGTGCTCCATGACTACAGATGTCAGTGACTGAGAGAGGCAGTTCTTAGAAAATATATGGAACGATGGGAGAAGACGTCCTCCAAGTTCGAAAACAGAGCTTTCTTGACTGAATTCATGAACTATTTATTCAAGAACTGGTGCACATGTGGCTGTTTGCTGCTGTTAGGGTGGGAGGCACGGTAATGTATCACCTCGGTCTTTGTGCGGAGACAGAAGCTCAAGTATATTTGTCCTCTAATTCTGGGAATGAGAATCATTCAGACTGAGGGTGGTTTACGACACGGAAATGATGAATGAAGCTCGTGGGGTGACAGCCTCGTTCTGAGGGGTGAAATTGAATTCTCGCGCCACGTCTTCATCAGTCGGATCGGATGGGAACGAATCCATCTTCTGACACTATCACGTGGAATGCATCGCTCTGGGCTCGAAACTGGATTATTGGACTGTTTCTTTCGGGAGGCAAGATTGAGATCACATGCGGGATTCTCAGTTTGACGACATGCTTGTAAATTCTGACGGTAGAAATAAATTTAGAGTCTAGTACAGTACATAACTAAAATATTATACAGAGTGATTTATATAGAACTGACATATTTCTTTCTTTGATTATTCCGTTCGAAATTCATTCAATGACCCAATTTTAGCACCAAATTAAGCAGAATGTTCTGGAGTTTCGATTCCTTGTCACTAGATGCGCAGATGTTTATGTTTTATTCCTATTGTTGGCAGCACTGACCCAATTTTAGCACCAAATTAAGCAGAATGTTCTGGAGTTTCGATTCCTTGTCACTAGATGCGCAGATGTTTATGTTTTATTCCTATTGTTGGCAGCTGTTTTCGACATTTTGTGTCAACGTGAAAATGCAGTACACAGTAAATCAACGACTCTTCCTTGTGAAGCAATACTGGATTACGAATTCAATTACAGCTACTCAAAGGGCATACCAGAGAGAATTTGGTGTTCGCAATCCTCCTAAAGAAACACAATACTGGGACTGGTAAACAAATTGGAAACAACTGGATCTCTGGTGAGTGAAAAGGGCAACCATCGTTCATCTAGGCTTCCCACGGTTGTTGTTGACGTAAGAGCACGACTGGAGCAGTCACCCAAAAAATCATTAAGACGTTTGTCGCAGGAGACAGGGTATACCTACTCAATGTGTCAGAGAGCTGCGAAAAGTGCAGGCCTAAAGCCATATAGGGTTACGGTTGTTCATCAGCTACAGGAACCAGAACTGCAGAACTGTGAACACTGCAGGGTACCGACTGATTTTCATGGAGTTTGTTGAGCAACTGGACGATGTAGAGCTGAGTCAAGGATATTTTCAGCAAGATGCCGCTACATGCCACACATAAAATGAATCCATGGAACTAATTGCAAGTTTGTTTGACGACCGAATAATTTCCAGGAACCTGTGGCCACCGAGATCTCCGGATTTGACAACGCCGGACTTCTTTCTATAGGGTTACTTAAAAGGCAGGGTTTACGCCACATGTCCCCAGACATTGGACGATCTGAAGAACAACATCACACAGGAGATTCAAGCTATTGACAACAGAGTCCTCCAACGAGTGGCCAGTAACATGGAACGACGTGTTGAGTTGTGCCTTATGCAGGATGGAGGACATTTTCAACATTTGCTATAGAGGTAAATAATCTCCCAAAATTCCTCTACATTTTAGGTATAATAAGTTGTCTCTAGCACAATTCGTTTTGAAACAATTAATGAAAGAAATGTGTCAGTTCTATATAAATCACTCTGTAATATACTTCGGAATATGTATGATAAGAACTTTCTTGTGTTAAATATTAACGTACCTTGTTAACATGTTTCGACCTATTTTCGGTCATCTTCGGAACTGGTCGTTGTAGGTCTTGGCGGCTCTTGTTTCCTGTGTGGGTGCGTTCGTAGTGTAGAATCAAAGAGTGTATGTGTTTTGAAATTGAGTTGTGTGTTGAGAATATCGTTCGGGTGTGTTTTCGTGTGTCTGTATATTTCATATTGTTCTAGTGTGTTGAGTTTGTGTCTTTTTGGTTGGATGTGCAGTATTTACATGTCTGTGTTGATGTCTCTGTAGGTGTGGTTGGCATTTGCGATGTGTTCTGCATATGTGGAGGTGTTTTGTAATTTTGTTATGGCTGTGATGTGTTCTTTGTAACGTGTTTGAAATGATCTGCCTGTCTGTCCTATGTAGAAGTTGTTGCGGGTGTTACATTTGAGTTTGTATACGCCTGTGTGGTTGTATTTGTTTGTTTGTGTTGTTTTTGTGTTGAGATGTTTTTGTGGAGTGTTATTTGTTCTATATGCGATGCTGTAATTTAATTTCTTGAATGAGGTTGCAATTTTGTGTGTGTTCTTGTTTTCGTATGTTAGTGTGATGTATTTTTTGTGTTCTTGTGTTTGTGTTGTATTCTTATGTTTTTTGTGATTGTGTTTTGTCTTACGTATTATATTGTCTATTATGTTATGGTTGTATCCGTTTTCTTGTGCTATGTATTTGATTGTGTTTAGCTCTTCGTTGTAATCCTGTTGGTTCATTGGTATGTTGAGTAGTCTGTGTACCATTGTTCGGAATGCAGCTTGTTTGTGTTGTGTTTGTGTTAATATTTAACACAAGAAAGTTCTTATCATACATATTCCGAAGTGATACAGTGTTAAAAGTTGTGTAATCAAGATGTATAATATACTATTTCATAATAGGCATATCACAATTTTGTAATATAATGGCTGTGTAAATCGGCAGTGTGCTTAGCTTTATGCTAATACATTTTTGCTGAATGTGTAGGGACCTAGTGGAAGTGGATACTAAAGAACTATTGGGAAACAAATGCAATAAAATGAAGTTATACTTACGTGTACGTTATATACGATCCATTTCCACACAAGTAACAGTGCATGTGAGGTTAGTTTCAGTTCTCTTAGGTTAGTTTTGTTTTTAAGTTATACTTTAAATTTTTAGGGCCATATTCATAGACATTCTTAGCGCAGGCTTTCGGTGGATGATCAGCGAACTAACGTTTTTTGTATTCATAAACTAATGTTAGCGATATGATATGATATGATATGATATGATATGATATGATATGATATGATATGATATGATATGATATGATATGATATGATATGATATGATATGATATGATATGATATGATATGATATGATATATGATATGATATATGATATGATATGATATGATATATGATATGATATGATGTGATATGATATGATATGATATGATATGATATGATATGAGATGTTGTGATATATATGATATGATATGATTTGTGATGTGATGTGATATGATATGATATATGATATGATATGATATGATATGATATGATATATGATATGATTTGTGATGTGATGTGATATGATATATGATATGATATGATATGATATGATATGATATGATATGATATGATATGATATGAGATGAGATGATGTGATATGATATATGATATGATATGATTTGTGATGTGATTTGTGATGTGATATGATATGATATGATATGATATGGTATGATATGATATGATATGATATGATATGATATGATATGATATGATATGAATACTGTACAAGTAATCAGTCGATAGCTGGGGCTAGTTTAGCACGCTCGTAGTGCGGGCTAGCGAAATGTCTATGCATAGCACCCTTATATATTAGCTATACAGCATGTTTCCGGACTAGTATTACAAACTTTCAGGGATGGTGGCGAAGGGCACATGTATCAATTTGAGATAAGGAATCCTGGTCCGGAAATGACTGAGTTCAAAGTTACAAGCAAAAATAGTTGTGTGGAAATGAAATAATTTTATTCCTCTGTACACCTTATTTATGTGTATTTATCTGTACATCTTACACATACTGTATTCATCTGACGTTGTTTACGTTGTCTACTTACAGTATTCCATTCAGTGCGCTGTCTGAGGGGTGGGGACAGGAAACTACACTAAAGCAATGCAGATAGCGTAATGTGTAACGGACATGGTCGGTCCTGATATGCACGTCTGTAGACAGCAGTGTATGTGCACAAGTTGCAGTGTCCAGTCGATCAGTCCTAGTGGACTGAAGGAGTACACGAGAGCGGAATAAGCAGACATGATATTCGAATACGGATGAGCCAATGGGAACAGTAGACGAGCTCACAGATTGTATCGGTCTAAGTACCCATGCAGGAGACATCCGGCCCACACCATCTTTCCACGACTGTTCCAAATTTTAAGGGAAGGAGGATACGTGGTGCCAAATTACAATTCCATTTCCACACAACTATTTTTGCTTATAACTTTCGACTCAGTCATTTCCGGACCATGGTTCCTTATCTCAAATTGATACATGTGCCCTTCCCCATCATCCTGAAAGTTTGTAACACTAGCCCGGAAACACCCTGTATTTGTCTGAAAATACTTCTTTATGTTTGGCTTTGTCTTGCTTATGTCTGTTTGACTTTATTTTTACCCTAAAGAAAATGAAACTAAGAAAGAAAACTTATAGTAAATCCAAAGAAAATTAAGACAAAATTAACCTGAAAAACTGAAACTAATACAAGGAAAGCACAACTAGTATGAAGAAAAAACTTAAGCCGAGAAGTTTAAAAGATTGGAATTAGGCCTATAGAGATGAGAGTAAACAAAATAAACTTCTATCTCTAACAGGTTACTGAACAGCTCTACGGACATCCCAATTGGTGGAGAGCTATTTTAAATATTAAGCATTTTTTTTTACTACGTCACGCTACTTTTTACCAATAAAATGGTACGAAAGAACGTCTTTAAACCAATCATGGCTGCTTATCGCACAATTTTATCACTTCCCTAGCACTTGTTTATTTTTATACTTCCCTAGCATTTGTTTGTTTTTACCACTTCCCTGGCATTTGTTTCTTTGTTTGCCAACATCTCAAATTTAAAATTCTTTACGGTACTATAAAAATGCTTTCCGATCGTCATTTGTTTCCCGCATATAGATAGTCAACTGAAAATGGCGGCTCCGTACAAGCGTTTTGGTGAAGCTAACATTAGTGAAGAGAATTTTAGTAATTCAATTAATATTTTATTGTATTAGAGTACTTTATTTCTTGTAATCTCTATATACTTTCTTCTAATTGTGCAATACTCAATTAAATTTCATTTAATTATTTAACAAGCTAGTTAGCGAGTACAAATTAAAATTATAAAACAAAAACGTTTCTAGCCACTACCGTAAGAGCCAGGTCGTGTACGGTGTGGCCTTAGCCAATATATAACATATAATTTACAAGGACAGTTTACTAAATACAGTAAGTAACTTAATTCAAACCAATAAATAACACACAAGAGCAAAATTAAAAAAAAAAAAAGGAAGGAAAAAGAGAGATAAAACGCAATTAATATAAATTGACAATCGGACAGAAGCCAGTGATATTCAATAAAAATATGAATATAGTCGACAGAAATGAAAGGTAAAAAAAATACACACATTTGTTAATATTATATAATATATCATGAATATATTTTTTTCGCTGTTATTTATACTCGCTTTGACATCTTTGGTCATATCGCGAGTTAATCTTTTGTGTGAAATTCGAAGATCTCTGTACTATTGTTGAGACTGATTCTATTGTTGTGAACTAGATAGCGACTGTATATATGTATTATTGATTTGTTAAGAATATGATTTCGGTGATGAATGAGGCCGGTGATATTCAGCGATGTTGTGGCATTTGCCTTACAGTTGAGGAAAAACCCTGAAAAACCTCAACCAGGAAGTTCAACCCGACCGGGAATCGATATAGACTAAACACATAAATTATGCAAACTAAACACATAAATTATAATCTGAACACAACTGTCCACACTAAACACACGATAAGAAAGAAAAAAATTACACGAACTGAATACATACATAGTCTTAACTCACACACAAACTAAATACACAAAAACCTATACAAATTGCACAATTAATTGTACAGCCTAAACACGAACTATCTAAACTAAACGCACAAAAACGATAAATTAAACACAAAAATTTTACTAACTAAATACATGAACTAACTATACACGGAATCAAACTATCCAAACTAAAAACACAAAACCATTTTATACTAACTAAATACATTAACTATACCAACTATAACGGAATCAAACTATCCAAACCAAACCACACAAAACCATACAATTGAACACAAGAATTATACTAACTAAATACATGAACTATACCAACTATACACGGAATCAAACTATCCAAACTAAAACACACAAAACCATACAATTGAACACAAAAATTATACTAACTAAAATACAAACTATACCAACTTACACGGAATCAAACTAACTAAATACATTAACTATACTAACAACATTAACTATACAACTATACAACGGAATCAAACTATCCAAACTAAACCACAAAACCATACAATTGAACACAAAAATTATACTAACTAAATACATGAACTATACCAACTATACACGGAATCAAACTATCCAAACTAAAACACACAAAACCATACAATTGAACACAAAAATTATACTAACTAAATACATTAACTATACCAACTATACACGGAATCAAACTATCCAAACTAAACCACACAAAACCATACAATTGAACACAAGAATTATACTAACTAAATACATGAACTATACCAACTATACACGGAATCAAACTATCCAAACTAAAACACACAAAACCATACAATTGAACACAAAAATTATACTAACTAAATACATTAACTATACCAACTATACACGGAATCAAACTATCAATTGAACAAACTAAACCACACAAAAACCAAACTAAACAATTGAACACAAGAATTATACTAACTAAATACATTAACTATACCAACTATACACGGAATCAAACTATCCAAACTAAAACACACAAAACCATACAATTGAACACAAAAATTATACTAACTAAATACATTAACTATACCAACTATACACGGAATCAAACTATCCAAACTAAACCACACAAAACCATACAATTGAACACAAGAATTATACTAACTAAATACATTAACTATACCAACTATACACGGAATCAAACTATCCAAACTAAACCACACAAAACCATACAATTGAACACAAGAATTATACTAACTAAATACATTAACTATACCAACTATACACGGAATCAAACTATCCAAACTAAAACACACAAAACCATACAATTGAACACAAAATTATACTAACTAAATACATTAACTATACCAACTATACACGGAATCAAACTATCCAAACTAAAACCACACAAAACCATACAATTGAACACAAGAATTATACTAACTAAATACATTAACTATACCAACTATACACGGAATCAAACTATCCAAACTAAAACACACAAAACCATACAATTGAACACAAAATTATACTAACTAAATACATTAACTATACCAACTATACACGGAATCAAACTATCCAAACTAAAACACACAAAACCATACAAAACCATACAATTGAACACAAAAATTATACTAACTAAATACATTAACTATACCAACTATACACGGAATCAAACTATCCAAACTAAACCACACAAAACCATACAATTGAACACAAGAATTATACTAACTAAATACATTAACTATACCAACTATACACGGAATCAAACTATCCAAACTAAAACACACAAAACCATACAATTGAACACAAGAATTATACTAACTAAATACATTAACTATACCAACTATACACGGAATCAAACTATCCAAACTAAAACACACAAAACCATACAATTGAACACTAAAATTATACTAACTAAATACATTAACTATACCAACTATACACGGAATCAAACTATCCAAACTAAACCACACAAAACCATACAATTGAACACAAGAATTATACTAACTAAATACATGAACTATACCAACTATACACGGAATCAAACTATCCAAACTAAAACACACAAAACCATACAATTGAACACAAAAATTATACTAACTAAATACATTAACTATACCAACTATACACGGAATCAAACTATCCAAATTAAACCACACAAAGCCATACAATTGAACACAAGAATTATACTAACTAAATACATTAACTATACCAACTAACACACTATACACGAATCAAACTATCCAAACTAAAACACACAAAACCATACAATTGAACACAAAAATTATACTAACTAAATACATTAACTATACCAACTATACACGGAATCAAACTATCCAAACTAAAACACACAAAACCATACAATTGAACACAAAAATTATACTAACTAAATACATTAACTATACCAACTATACACGGAATCAAACTATCCAAACTGACACACACAAAAATAACTATATAAACAATACACATCTATACACAGTTTACATAGTGTATTACTGTTGCTTAAAATGGAAGATCGTAATTTTGTACCAAAAACGATAAAATTTAGCTCTGTGTACCCTGAAAGCATAAAATTTATTCGGAAGCAAAGCGATTAAAACAAAGATGGAACTGGAGTAACAGTGAACCGATTGCGAAATACACAGAAAATACTAATCAAGCAACGAAACAGACTGTGTGTGCTACAGATTTTACAGGATTTTCCAGGTCCTGTTTAATGAGAAACCTCAGCTAACTGAACTATCTATTACCGGCATTTGTTTCTTTCCAAGCCTGGCCTAAGATGAATGGATTAAGTTAAGTAGGCGGAGGTGCAACATTTGCTGTGAAATCCATGGTTGAATTTATCGGGGCCCGGCCAGCTGATCGGCAGCTTTGGGGGTGTTGATCCCGTGTAATGGAGGTGTTGCATATTAATCACGCAAGGGTGGGCAAGCAGTCACTACATGTGTGAAACCACGAGATTAACCTCCCGTTATTATCCTACGTAAAACTGAATGTCAGCACCCACAAAGCCCGATGGACTGATGTAGGATTTGTATGACTACCAAATGAAATAGTTAGGAATAATCGTAGACATTACATTCACATAAAATTATTTCCAATAAGAAAAATAATGGTACATGTTATAGAGTTAGGCCTATAATATTGGGGTTAAAGTACAGTTTGTCCGCAGAAACATTTCGGTGTTATAAACTACTATAGAGTCGCTGTCAGCCGCCGGATTTATACGAAACTGGTATCATTACAAAGAGAAAGTCAAAATAGTTAGGAATGATCGTAGATATTACATTCACATAAAATTATTTCCAATAAGAAAAATAATGGTAACTGTTACAGAGTTATAATATTGGGGTTAAAGTACAGTGTGTCCGCAGAAACATTTCGGGGTTATAAACTGCTATAGCGTCGCTGTCAGCCGCCGGATTTATATGAAACTGGTATCATTACAAAGAGAAACTCAAAAATTGTTGTACCTACCTCAAAG
This sequence comes from Periplaneta americana, assembly GCA_025594305.2. NCBI lineage: Eukaryota > Metazoa > Arthropoda > Insecta > Blattodea > Blattidae > Periplaneta > Periplaneta americana. The sequence continues at coordinate 12,400,677 of JAJSOF020000035.1, forward strand.
ACACTCGATGTGTGCTCCACGTGTCACGCTGCAGACATCAAGGCGATATTCCCACTCATGCCACACACGTTTCAACATATCTGTAGAGATGGCCTCGATGGCGGCAGTGATACGAAGTTGGAGTTCTTGCAGATTTCGAGATAGTGGCGGTATATAGACAAGATTATTTGTGTGACTCCATAAAAATAAATCACAGACGGTCAAGTCAGGGGACCCCGGAGGTCAGCTGCAGAAGGCATTAGCTTATACCTCTCTTTACAAGTTGTTTTAAACTTGGAGATTTAGTATAGTGTTGTTCATTATCGTGTTAAAGTGAAGTGTGTCAGTAGTTTTCGTTTTTCCGCGTGGATACAGAATAATAGTGTTGTTTCACAGAAATATCGAAATATGTGAAATTAGATTTAATGAAACAGTTTGTGAAAGCTCTAGATAAACACAGTGAGTGCTTTAACACTAGGAGGAAAAACCAGTCATTTTGACCTATTTTGATAATTAATTTATTTGTATTTCCTCTCTGTGTTTGTTCGGGACTTTTATTGAATTTACTCTGTTTAGACCAGGCCTGCACAAGTTTTGCGCTCTCCGAGCCCGGCTCACAGCTCATGAGCGGAATGCAGATATTAGCTGCGTTCTGTATAAGGGTGGACTGGAAGAAGGGGTGATCTCGTACAAAATATACACAAAAGGAAGTACTATTACGAGTGCTTATGAAATGAATTCCCGTTCAGTGTTTGCAAAACTATCTTAGACTATTATTAATTAATAAAGAAACATTTATTTTACAGAAATAATAGAAATTCTAAAGCTACTTAAATGTACAATGTCATTTTGTTATATTTTTATTTACCAGTACATCAAAACGAGGTTTTATTCTGTTGGTAGCTGAAAGGAACAGTAGCCCACTGATCATAATGAAACATCAGTTACAGATGTTCGATGTCTGCCTTTATTAAAGTTGATTATAGAAAACAGTTGCTCACAAATATAAATGTTGAGACAAACATAGCAATCATTTTCACAGCCAGTCTGTGTAGTCGTGGATATTATTGCTAATGTTTAGTCTTGTAAAACTCAACCAGGCTAGTATTAGGCTATTATTCAAACGATCTTTAGCCCTTAGGTCACATTGGAGATCAATAAGTTCGAGCTGTAAATCGTTAAATGTTAAATGTTATGTTTCGTCTTTTAGTTTCCTCCATACTGTTCTGTAGCAGTAGGTAAGCAACGTGAAACAGTTACTGAGAATAGGCCTACACACTGCACTCCACGAGATAACTGAGTGGTCGTTTCCCTCTCCTCTACTTATAGCAAGTCTATGTCATTCTGACGTATCTTCCTCTCCGTTTCGGCGAGCGGTAAACACGGCTCTCCCGCTCCGAAGGAGCGCGCACGCTCGTTGAGCGCTGTTTGTGCAGATATGGTTTAGAGCCACTGAAAATTTCAAGTCCCAAACGTTATTATTTATGGGCGTAACAAGTAAAATTACCTAGAAGGACCAACATAGGTTATTTTGACCGCTCTGCAAACGCTGAGTAACTTACCCCGGACTCATTCACCGGAAACTCATTCACGAAGTTTAAAATTATCACTTTATTACTTTCATGCAGCAGCAAGATGTCTTATGATCGTCTTCCGCCGTCTAACAATGGACTCAATACACTGTGTAACTTGCTGCTACTGTTACTACTATTCCTATTTTAACTATCGCTAATACTGCTACTGTAACTACTGCTACTGCTACTACTGCTACTACTACTACTACTACTACTACTACTACTACTACTACTACTACTACTACTACTACTACTACTACCTACAGTTTATTGAATCCGAGGGTGGAACAAATCTTCAATGTCCAGAAAGTTTTAGTCTTAAATATATCCGTCATGGAAATAGAAACAAATGTTGTGGAGTTTTCTGTATTCGTGACAGAGTGTACTTCTGACGTCAATAAATTCTACCCACAATAAGTCAATATCTGAATCGTCAGTCGTATATCTGCATATCTCCCTTTGTATTTTGTGCCTCATTATAATTACACATCGATTTCTGCGACAGACCAACTTAATTCCGCGAACCATTCCTTTTGCATTCGTCAATTTTCTTTAGAACCTTTAAACAAGGTTGTGAAACATCATCTGCTGTTCCAGAACTTTATAGACGCATTTACGTCAGAAAACAATGTGCACCACAAATGCCACTATAGATTTTTTAATTAAGGGGGACATAGAGAATATGAATTTTCTCCATTTTTTAAGGTAAATCTTCCATTTTTGGTTCACTTATTTGTCATATCATTGTAAGAGAAATGCCAAAGTTTCATTTCCATCATGCCCTTATTTTTGAGTAATTCAATTTTTTTTTTTAATATAAATGCAAATTTTGAAAATTCTACTCCTCGTGTAAATTTCATTTAATCTGTCTAAGAATTTTTATATGGCACCACTTTTATATTAGGAAGAGAAATATTCATCGATTTTTAAAGGTAATATAGCGTTAAGGAGAAAAAATATTTTGTAACAGAGCATATTTTTTGTTGAAGCCACACACAAATTTTTTTCTGTTAAAATCTAGAAACAAAAACGAGACATGACTGTTTAACAAGGCATAGTGACTATAAAGAAAAAAATTAGCTTCATAGCTGTATAATTGTAGAAACCTTTCGCAATTTTAATGAAGAGAGATGCATAAATTTATATAACGGAGAAAATAACTTTGAAGTTTCGTATGCAAAAAAAAATTAATTAATTAATTAAATTAAATTAACAACTGTTATAAAAACCTTATATGAAGTTTCCAGCCATATATGTGGGTCCTTCCTTGTAGGCCTAATTTTACAATTATATTCTACATACTGTATATCCTGTTGTCTAACAGTTACATTACCGGTTGTTCTGTATGGCTGTCAAACTTGGACTCTCACTTTGAAAGAAGAATAGAAATTAAGGGTGTTTGAGAATAAGTTTTTTAGGAAAATATTTCGGACTAAGACGGATGAAGTTACAGGAGAATGGAGAAAGTTACACAACGCAGGACTGCATGCATTGTATTCTTCATCTGATAGAATTAGGAACATTAAATTCAGACGTTTGAGATTGGCAGGACATGTAGCACGTATGGTCGAATCCAGAAATGCATATAGAATGTTAGTTGAAGACCGGAAGGAAAAATACCTTTGGAAAGGCCGAGACGTAGATGGTAGGATAATATTAAAACGGATTTGAGGGAGGTGGGATATAATGATAGAGAGTGGATTAATCTTGCACAGGATAGGGATCGATGGCCGGCTTATGTAAGGGCGGCAATGAACCTCCGGGTTCCTTAAAAGCCATTTATAAGTAAATAAGTATATATCCTGTTGTCTAAGATTTCTAGTTGGAGTGTTTTCCTGTAATTATGATAATTTTAATTTAGGCCTACTTCTTCAGGGTTCCTGGAATTATATAGGCCTACATCATTATTTACATAATTATTTTTTCACCGTTTATTAGCTATTTCGGTGAAAAAAATAATGATGTAAATAATGATGTAGGCCTAAATAATTCCAGCAACCCTGAAGAAGTAGGCCTAAATTAAAATTATCATAATTACCAGGAGCTATTTCGCGGCTGGCTACGGACTGGAAGGTCCGGGGTTCGATCCCAGGTGGTTACAGGATTTTTTTCTCGTTGCCAAACTTTCAGAACGGCCCCGAGGTTCACTCAGCCTCCTATAAAATTGAGTACCGGGTCTTTCCCGGGGGTAAAAGGCGGTCAGAGCGTGGTGCCGACCACACCACCTCATTCTAGTGCCGAGGTCATGGAAAGCATGGGGCTCTACCTCCATGCCCCCCAAGTGCCTTAATGGCATGTTATGGGGATACCTTTACCTTTTTATCAGCTATTTCTGCGCAATGTTTTCTTACCGCTATACTGTTCCTTCGCACAAGAAACACGTATTTTACATTGAATCAAAACAACAACATAGGAGGTCATTTTAAAAACTCATACTTAATAGATATAGCACTTCGAATAAAAAAAAATCATCACATCGCGAACCTTTAATTATGACGTCATCACCAAGGGTTTCAATCGACTTTGGCCCTTGAAACTTTGCAAACACGTAGAGTAGGTTATTGGAAACCATTTTCAGAATAAATTAAACAATAGATTTTGTCCGAAAATTGCGTTTGTGCGAGATCGTGCGTATTTGCTTGTTTTCCGCACAGAACCAATACGCGGTAAGTGTGAAATACCACATTCAGTATTCCCAACGTAACACACATAACAATTTCCCTCTTCTTATCGCTTAAGCGCGAAATTCATTTTACTACTTTAGGCTTTTAACATATTATTTTTAGAGACGTTTAACATAGTAATAATTATAAATTGGAAACTTACCACTGCAATTTCATCTAAATTGCACTGTTAATTATTGTTTTTAAATATTTGCAAAAATTAAGTAAAGTCTACTACTCCACGAAACTTATTGCATTCGTGATGCAAGTAACATTAAGGAAGACGTGAAAAAATCAACGCGATTCCAGATGCCGATGTTATTACTGCAATATGTTATATAAATAATATTGTTAAATATTAAAATGAAAAATAAATCATTACATAACCTTACCGTTTGTTTTAAGTTCGCATTTATAGACTGGGGAAAAAAAGACAGACGTACATCACGGCCTGCTGGAGTATAGATATTTTTGTTTTCTAAAGTTGCCGTCTTAAACAGAAACCAAGATGAAGATTTCATTGCAACTAATTATAAATTCGTCTTTCAGATATGTAATAAACGATCTTCGCACAAAATAATGTACGATACACGAGCGGTATGTTTTCATGTTTCGGAAATTAAAAAGCTCAACTATTCTCAAATTATTCTCGAACATGAAAACGTCAACATACCGCTCTTGTAACGCATATTACTATTTTTCTCTATAGGCCTCCCTTAATCAGATCTGACTGGGACTCGAACCCATGGAGACAGCGTGACGAGCTGACGACATTGCAAGGATATTGAGAGCGACGATACGCATGCTGATTCTAGTGTGTGTGTGTGTGTGTGTGTGTCTCTGCCCGCACGGGTCATAAGGACATTAGTTTGTGTTACTGGAGAGATGTTTACTGTTCTGTATCCGGACATTATGTATTGTCATGTTACAAAGTTATGGATATCGATCTGCATGCAATATGCAACAACCACTGTGATGCTAAGTGCACATGAAAACATGATCGGAATTACGTGATATAATCGATTATCGCTCCTCTTGTGGTATATTCGATTTGACTCGACCGATTCTCTAGCTCTGATTGCGGATGCTTTTAATCCTAGATCCCAGGACACCGAGAATATCTCTTAGTAGATAATACTGCTGGCAATAGAGTGGTATTCTGTGTAACATGTTGCCACATTACGTGAAATGCAGTTGTTAAGTAATGATTCATGCATTCCTGATCTCGTTTTCTTCCACGTCTTAATGTTCAGGGATCCATTGGAAAAGAAGGCGATTCTTCTCGTATGGTGACAGTTTGTACAATGTTCTACAGGGACATCATTTTATTTTTACTTCAATTTTTATTGTACCTGAGTTTTTGAATGTACTTCACTCCCACCCCTTCTACTAAGGAAGTTCCAACTCCACACAGATCCAAGACCGCAGATAGTAAGCAGTATTGAGTTACTGAGTATAGTACGTTCCAGAAATATGTTCGCGTTTTCCAGTGACGAAAGAGCTTTAAATATTGAATCATATTTTCGCACAGGTACTGTCCGTTTGCCTACGTCGCATCCCGATTTCCCCCACCTGCTTCTGCTCGCCCCTCTGTAAAAGCTGGGCTGTCTTAGCTCTTTTCTGAAAACATTAATTTCTCTTAGAAATTAGAAGTTTACGTAATAATATATACAGCTGTTTAATTTAACTTAAATAAAAGGGCCTCGTTAAGTAATTAACTGTCACGTGATTTCCTCCCTTTCTACAATCCTGCGGCATAACCACTTGGACGGACAGTAGATAGCATGTCTGAGTAATTTTATATTTTCGGGTCGGGCAGAAGTGAAGATTGAATTCACAGTACGTAGAGTAGGTACAGAATTATTATTTCAACATGAGTTACTAGTACGAAGGACGAAACTGGCAATTGGAATTAGATGCAATAGTCTATAGTGCGATAATATGCACAAAAGAACTGAAGCCTGTATCGAAATGAACGGCCACCATTTTCAAAATTGTGTTTAAATATTCATATTATGATTATTTTTCAATTTAACTTCTTTCTCTATATTGTACGCAAATGTGCTGTAGACAGTATAATATACACTGCATAATGAATACGTTCGCATGGATAACTGACTTCGTGAGTAAAAACACTTATTCTTAATACAGTACTGTACTTTGATTAAAGAAAAACCTAATGAAAATTATCAAACTCAAAACCGCGATATTTCCTAGTTTACGTAAATGGATTAACTACTTTTCTTCCATCCTATACCTAGTAGAGTGATTTGTGTTTTACGCCAGTATCATCGAACTCCAGTCTTGGAGGGGGAGCAAGCGGTGTTTCCGGTTCTCTAAAGGTATAGACAGGTTAATATTAAAAATGTTAGTAAAAATGAAATGATGTCCCTGTATATTACATTACATAATTGGGGAGAGAAAATCTAATGACTAGGGACCGTACTTTGAGACTCGAGGCTACAAGATTAAGTATTACTGGAGTTTGAATTGAACGAAGTTAGTGCATCTGGCAGGCGAAGTACTTGACTGATGGCTTACGCGACACTTGTTTCGTCAAGTGGGGCAGAAAAACACGGACCACTTTAACAATAATTACACTAATATTTATAATTTAGACAAAGTATATGATTATGTCTCGTGACGAGAATATTGTACGAAATAGAAATATAAAAACTGGAAATTTATCTTTTGAAGAGGTGGAGACGTTCATATATCTTGGAGCAACAGTAACAAATATAAATGATACTCGGGAGGAAATTAAACACAGAATAAACATGGGAAATGCCTGTTATTATCCGGTTGAGAAGCTTTTATCATCCAATCTGCTGTCAAATATCTGAAAGTTAGAATTTATAAAACAGTTATATTACCGGTTGTTCTTTATGGTTGTGAAACTTGGACTCTCACTTTGAGAGAGGAACATAGGTTAAGTGTGTTTGAGAATAAAGTGCTTAGGAAAATATTTGGGACTAAGAGGGATGAAGTTACAGGAGAATGGAAAAAGTTACACATCACAGAACATTAAATCCAGACGTTTGAAATGGGCAGGGCATGTAGCAAGCATGGGCGAATCCAAAAATGAATATAGAGTGTTAGTTGGGAGGCCGGAGGGAAAAAGACCTTTAGGGAGGCCGAGACGTAGATGGGAAGATAATATTAAAATGGATTTGAGGGAGGTGGGATATGATGATAGAGAATGGATTAATCTTGCTTAGGATAGGGACCAATGGCGGGCTTATGTGAGGGCGGCAATGAACCTCCGGGTTCCTTAAAAGCGAGTAACTAAGTAAGTAAATAAGTAAGTAATATTTATAATTTAAATAATTTAAACTATGTACACTATAATACTCTACTTTTACTATTTAAACTATAATAAAGAATGTAGACCTACATTAACCGGATATTATTTGCAATATTAAGCTTATGTATAGTGTAGTGTATTATAAATTATGACACAGGTTTGACGAAAGGGGGAAGTTACGTGACAGTTACTTACTTTACAGGGTTCTTTTCTTTAAACTATTTTAAACAGTTGTATAATATTACGTAGACTTCCAATTCCGAACATAAAATATTTTCAGGAAAAATTCTAACACCCCAGCCGCCAGCCTTTATAGAGACGCCAGTAGAAACGGGTGGGGGTAATCGAGATGCGACATAACCACTTGGTGGAACAGTAGTTCACTTGTTACACTTTAGTCGTGGAATTGTATGTCACACGGCACTCTTTCATAACGTGTCCATGGTATCTAATTCTATAATATCGCAAAACATTACCACGGTTTTTATTATTTTTAGGCCTAGTACTGCAAAGTGTTTCCATGATTTTTATTTTTTATATTGTCACAAAACATTTCCATGACTTTCATTCTTAAGTTATTTCAAAACATTTGGATGGTTTTTATTTTTATATCATAGCAAAATATGTTCATAGTTTTTATTTTATAGTACCACAAAGCGTTTCTGTGGTTTTTATTTTTTATATTATCACAAAGAATTTCCATGCCTTTAATTTTTAAATGATTTCGAAATATTTCCATGGTTTTTATTTTTATATTATCACAAAGTATTTCCATGGTTTTATTTTATAGTAGGCCTACCACAAATTTTTAAAACATTTCCATGTTTCATTTTAATATGATTTTTATTTTTATTTTTGCAAATTATTTTAAAACTTTCATGGTTTTTATTTTTATATTATCCGGTATCAAAAACATTTCCATGGTTTTTATTTTTAAAAATTTTCAAAACATTTCCATCGTTTTTATTTTTTATATTGTCACAAAACATTTCCATGACTTTCATTTTTAAATTATTTCAAAACATTTCCATGGTTTTTATTTTTATATTATAGCAAACTATTTTTATGGTTTTTATTTTAAACATTTTAAAACATTTCTATGGTTTTTATTTTTATTTTCACAAACATTTCATGGTTTTTATTTAAAATTATTTCAAAACATTTCCATGGTTTTATTTTTATGTTATTACAAATTGTTTTCACGGTTTTTATTTTGAAGTACCACAAAGCGTTTCTATGGTTTTTATTTTTATATTGTCGCAAAATGTTTCCATGGTTTTCATTTTCAAAGTATCAGAAAGCGTTTCTATGGTTTTCACTTTTATATTATCACAAACCATTTCCATGCCTTTCATTTTTACATTATCTCAAAATATTTCAACGATTTTTATTTTTATATTATCGCAAAATATTTCCTTGGTTTTTATTTTATAGTACCACAAAGCGTTTCTATGGTTTTTATTTTTCATATCATTACCAAAAATTTACTCTGACTTTCATTTCTAAATTATTTCAAAATATTTCAATGGCGTTTATTCTTATATTATCGGAAAGTATTTCCATGGTTTTCATTTTATAGTATAACAAAGCGTTTCTATAGTTTTTATTTGTTATATTGTCACAAAAAATTGCCATGACTCTCATTTTTAAAGTATTTCAAAACATTTCCATTGTTTTATTTTTGTTATCACAAATTATTTTCGTGGTTTTTATTTTGAAGTACCAGAAAGCGTTTCTGTGGTTTTTATTTTTTATGTTATCACAAATCATTTCCATGCCTTTCATTTTTTAATTATTTCGAAACTTTGCCACGGTTCTTATTTTTACAGTATCACAAAACTTTTGGATAGTTTTTATTTAATAGTACCGCAAAGCGTTTCCATGATTTCTATTTTCTATGTTATCACAAAACATTTTTATGGCTTTTATTTTTAAATAATTTAAAAATTTGAACACTGTAAATCATTTTGTAATATCGCAAAACATTTCCATGTTTTTTTTTTATATTTTTTAATTATTTCAAAACATTTCAATGGTTCTCATTTATACAGTAACGCATAACATTTTTGTTTTTCTAATATCGAGAAACATTTCCACAATTTCATTTTTAAGTGTCTCAGAACATTTCCATGGTTTTCATCTTTATAATATCACAAAGCGTTTCCGGTGGTTTTTATTTGTTTAATGTCGTAAAATGTTTCCATGACTTTAATTTTTAAAGTATCTCAAAACATATTCATGGTTCTTATTTTTAAACGTTTCCATGTTTTTTTATTCTTTATAGTGTCGCAAAGCGTTTCCATGATTTTTTTCTGTTACCACGAAATATTTCCATGGTTTTATTTTTATGTCGCAAACATTTCTATAGTTTATATTTTTTAAAGTGTCTAAAAGCATTTCCATGTTTTTTTTTCTTGGTATAGGTCTACTATCTCAAAACGAATCCATGGTTTTTATTTTATAGTATTGCAACGCGTATTTTTCTCCTGAATAAACTGAAATTATTGGAGACAGATATATTGAAATTAAACGAAGAAAAATGGATATTCTTGTGACGAAACTGGCACTGTGACGTATCGTCCATCTGTGACGAAAAGCTCTGCGAAAATGTGACAAATCATTATGTTGATGGAAAGTTTGTGACGAAAACCCCTAGACACATTGGTAACAACAAACATGTTCTAAACTTCAACAATAGCATTACCACAGCATCAAAACTGTCATTTTGTTTCAACAATACCACCTCAACATTATCTGTCATTTTGCTTGAAGTATTTTTGCGGAATTGCAACATACAAATTTTAGACACTTTCACGACAGACACCACCTCAAACGAATGTAATGACAGATTCAACTTGTATCAGTGATTTAGAAGTAAATCGTGCAGTAATTCACCATGCAAAGAATTTCAATGAAATAAAAATGATCACGAAGTATTTTAAATTAATTTACAAATAATCCTTTTGGTTACATGTGCTTCATTTTTGTGATCTTATTTTAGCTACCAATTGCTTCATTTACAATGTAAATTCTGAAGAGTATTGATTGAATTTAGGAATGACTATTTCGTTTATATGACGTCATTCCATTTTCGACCAATGAAGTGTAATGAAATTTTGAATTCAACCAGTCACAGTCACACTTTGCGATAATTTTTGCAGCATGGTCAGTATTTTGTTTAGTCGTTGTCGCCAACTGTTTCCCCGTAAATTGATGATCATGAATACATTAAGATGCAACTACACGGTTAAACTTTTCTTTCAACTTTAAAGCAATGAATTCAAGATTGATATTTAATATTAATTAATATATTCACGCAGTGAAGACGACGTTCAAAACGGCGCACCATGTAGACACAAAATAGTTATGCATCTTAATTGAACGTACCTTTTAAACTTCATTCTTTCGATATTCTTCCCAGATTGCACGCATACGCGATTGGAATATTGAACTGTGTAGATGCAGCTTTAGTTCCGTTACACACTACAGCGAGAATGCGTTTGTCGAGCTATAAAAATGCTTTCGTGTAGCACTGATTGTAAGTAACTGTGGAAATAAGGCACAGCTGAAATTGGTCCTGCTCCCACAGGTAACTTAACCTATAATTGTAGCCTATAAAATTTGTATTTTGTGAATGAAATTAAACAATTAATAGATAGCCAGATGTTCAAATTTATGTAACATCATCCATATCAAACCCAAAGATCTTGCATAGTAATAATAATGTATTTGATCAAACTGCCTTCCGTATGGCGTAATAAAATTCGTGTTTTAATGATCTATACAGAGATGGCTTCACTGTTTAGCAGCATGTCTCGCTGTGAATACATAAGCATTGGTATATAGCTGTCCCCACTGTTACTGTTAAATTAAATTATGATTTCAGTAGATAATGAAAATGTATTTATGTTATAATAATAAGAGAAAAGTACAGTACATGTAATTAACATTGTTAAACCTGTATTTCGCTTTTCGCAATTGGCATTACTGAATAATAACATCGAATTTCTTTATTGCAGTAATCGGCATTCATCTACGAGTATTTCAACTTCAAAATGTCTGAATAGGTTAAATATTCGTTAATATACAATTATTAACATTTTGTGATCGAATTTTAGGGATATATTATTTACATTTTTATTTTATTCACGAAATAGTCCTAATAAATGTCACTCGAGGTCTGAGATTTCCTAGATTAATCTCAGACCTCTCGTGACATTACTACAGATAAATTTATCGCCTCTCATTGCACAAACTTGTAAAAACTTTACTACACAATACAGTTTAAAGAAGTTTCAGTTCTGCCGTGCGTACCGGCTACACATTCACTTAGGTTCGACTTATTTTGTAATGCATTACATTTGTATTTTTCTTGCAGATTCCATGGCATTGTCCACTACTCACCAGACAGTCCCTGGAATGAAGACGTCGACCTTCAAGAGCGAGTGATTTAGGGTAAGTGATTCATATTACTATAAATTTTAATCTAAAAATATTCTATTCGAGTACATATTAAATGTTGTTATTTAACGTTTCTAGCGTGGAGCTATTTATTCTTCTAAATCCGTCGATTTTATTGTTTATAATCTCCTGAATTAAAACAGTTACGTTATATGATCTCCTACATAATTAAATCGTGTTACTTGTTCAATTATTTATCATTTAATACTAATTTCGCTGCAATATATTTCTTAATTACATTTTTTTTACCGATGTTGTAGGTAGGCCTTGTAAGTTAAACTTACAACACACTCTTAAATTCAAAAGAATCCTATAGGATACAACAGGTTAATAGGCTATTATGCTATAACTAGCTTAAATTACCCGGCGTTGCCCGGGTTTTAAATTTTTGTCTATTTCTAAATAAACTGTTTGTTAGACTTATCGGAGACCTCGGCAAGGGAACTATATAAAACCAAAACGAACCATATTTACTTATGTTTTCTCCTCCTTAGTGACGAATATTAAAGAAAGTGCCACTAATATCCAAAGAAACTGACTAATCGAAATAATTCCGTCTCACCTATGAATAGAGTTTTAACAACATTAAGACCTTATGCTGCAGGGATATTTAAGATATTTAACATTGTGATTGATGATAATATTTATCGTACCACGGCATTATGCATTATTAAGCCTTTCTGCCCACAATATATTTAATTTCCTTCAAGGCCAAACTACAATCTGTAACGGATGGATTCTATCAAATACATGGATTTCAGGGTGTTTTGCAGTAACGGAGACTATACTCATCAGAATTCACTCTACTGGAGAAGGCAATGTAGAACACTACCACAACAGAAAGTCGTATTTTTCTATAAACGGCCAAGTCATTAGTGACCATAACTTATTAATAAGAGACGGGTTAACAGTAACAGTAAAATAGGCTCTATATTATTATTGCAATATTATAATATTGTAATATTATCACAAATATTACTATAACTTATAATAATTGCTTAAAATCGAATGGCTATAATAGCAATACGTGGGATAAAAACATTATCTTCTTTCGTTTTTCCAGTTAATATTGCCACTCATATTACGTTTCGCATGAGTTTTTGACACAAATTCTTGTTAGTGCATAATTTTGGTGAGTCAATATTTCGCAATAGTAGGTCTACTATGGCTATTCAATATTAAGTAAATTATGTGGTAGCAATCCTTGTAGTTTGAAAGAATTCTAGAATTCAATTGGATAAAACAGTCTGCTCACTATCTACAAAACTGCATCGAGGAATTCATAATACGGTCCTGGACTGCGTAAAGATACTTACTGCATGAATTTTCTAGTTTTAGCCTTCATGATGTGTAACAACATTTCAATTTATTTTCGTGTTAAAATTTCCAAGGCCTCGTGAAAGTCTATGTTGAATACAACAGACAATAATAAAGAACAATTGACTGTAAAAGATTTTGCATTTTAATATAATACATGAATATTTGATCTATTTATTTTTATTCTTTATATATTTAATTAATTTAACTTCCATTTGCACAATTTTAATGTAGCCTATGTTCTTCTCCTGGTTATGAAGGTTAAATGTGCAAACTTTGGCACATATCGGTCAAAGCGTGTAGATTTGTATAGAGAACATACACACCCACATACATACATACATACATGCATGCATGCATGCATACATACATACATACATACATACATAATAAATACATACATACATACATACATACATACATACATACATACATACATACATACATACATACATACATACATACATACATACATACATACATACATACATACATACATACATACATTCCCACATTCAGTTTTGTATATTAAAATTTTAATAGAACAATAGAAAAAAGTTGGTAGGAAAATTAAAATTCCACAATATTATAATATTGTACGACATATAGAATATGGACATTGCTATAGTTGTTTTCTTTACAGTCCGACACTGTTTAATAAACTAGTGCGAGAAATGAAGTTTTGCTAATTTAAGGATTAAATGATTAAAATGTTACGTAGCCTATGTCGCTCTTACATTACTTTCTATATTCCAGATCAGGTATTCTTTCATTTAAGTTAATGAATTTAGACATCTGTTGAGAACTCACTGGAGTTATCAGACTTCATTTGGTAGCTGAGGTTGGTATAATCGTTTGAGGCTTCTCTAAGATCTTCGCTTATTAATATTAATTGAAATCTTCTGTGCAATGCGGAGACTTGTTGAAGACAAATGATTGCTGGGGTGTTAATATAGATATCACGATTCTAATAGCCATGTACGGAAGCACCCCCACTTCACAAAAAACAGACTAATTTGACGATTACAGATGAATCACAAAGGCGTGATAAACGCCCTCTACAAGGGAATATAAGTCACCCACCCTCCCTTCCTCCCAGAAAGCGCGACTAGTTTTTTATTGATAAAATAACTCCACGTTGGATTTTATACCTCTTCTCCACCATCAATTTTTTTCCGTGCTCCCCTTCCTTCGTTCCTCCTCCCTATATTTTAATGGTAAAGTCATGTGTACGATCGACGCATGCGTCTTGTGGCGTCTACCAGCGTCCTCGAACGGACGCTCTTGGCAGTGTCCCGTCGCCCGTCGCCCGTGACAGTTGAGCGCTGTGCCGGTTGGTTACCATGCCGCCCCGCTGGCTGGTCTAAGTGACAGTCGCTACCGATCTTCGGTTGTTTTGTGTCGTGTTTCTTGGAAACGATCTTGATCTGTTTCTTTCTTGTTCTTATCCCATTCTTTGTATCTGTGAACAATTCCAAAGGGAAGGTGAGTAAGACTTAAATGTTTTCTTTTATGTCAGTGTTAGTTATCGCTTTTAAAGGTAGCCTTCATGTCTTTAACAGCAGATCTACAGTACCACGTATATCTTCTGAATATTTGTGAAGTTTTATAATTTGGGTTTAGAAATAATTAAAGATTATTTTATCGGAAATTAACTTAGCTATTTACAGCTACATTTTAAAATGTAATTTTAGTTTTATCAAATAATTATTTTGTTGGTAATTTCAACGCGGAAATATTAAACTTCTGTATTGCGGGACTACGTAATTGATTTTGAATTCTTACAAGTTTCTCGAAGTAATTAAAATGAGTACAACGGAAATTAATGTAGTTTTTTCTCATGTTGAAATGTTTAAATATTTTTTTATTGAATAGTACGTATCTTGGCAATTTAAACTATAGGATATTCTTAACTCCCTAATTAGTAAATTATTATGAATTATTTCTCAGAATTAATAGTAAAACTTCGTGCAAAACAAAACAATTCTTTTCTTATTGGAAATGTACTGGAATATTTCTTTACGAGAAATCAGCTCTACGTTTACGTATTTATTATTAGCAATAATAAATTGTTCTTGTTGTTCAGAGTTATAAAATTTATTTTAGTGATTAATCATAAATAAATTTAACAAATTTATTCATTTATTATTCACAACATTTAGTGACACAGTTACAAAATGTGTGTATTTTTACGAGGAAATTATCAACTTCCCAGATTTCGTCATCACTTTAAACTTAATTCATTCTAATTCGAAAGAAAATGATGCTAGCCTCAATAGTGAGATAATTCTTCTTAATTTGTGGTTAATTTTAATTTCTTCACTCAATTTGGTGATAAAATATTGGTTTACATTGGTTACTGTTTTAAGTTTCTGTAGAGTTAATCCTAATATCAATTAAAGCACAATCATATTATTTTAATGGTTAGTACCTATAATATGTCATAAATCCGCTTAAAATTAAGAGACTAAGAATAGATTTGAAAATTTTAGACTCAGTTTTTATATACAATTTTCGCTACTAATAAATATCTTTTAACACGTTTCATTCTAAATTTTGGTGTCACAAATCTCGACACAAATGTGTGATAGGACATATAAGCTGGTGATACAGTGTTATTGGGAGTAAGTGAAGGTAACATCAAATTTCTTACCGTGAAACTGTAACTGGTAAGCATATTAAATGGCAAGACAATTTTTTGTATTTTCTCGGAATTCACCTTCTTGCAATCAATTGCACATTAACATAAATAGAATTGAAATAGTCGATTATTTCAAATACTTAGGGACAAAAATAAATTACATTAACAATGTGAAAGAATAAATAGGCATTAGAACGTATAATGCAAATATATTAAATATTTTGGAAAGAAAATTAATTTCAATAAAGGGAAAATTGTATAAAGACAAATGCTGATGAACTATATATTGACTTACACTTCTGAAAACTGGAAAAATTTGAAAAAGAGATGATCAGAAATGAAAATCTTTGATCGCAAAATTTTCTGGAATATGCATTTGTTCCAATATTGGAGCTGGTCACTCTACAGTGCAGAATATTTACTAAAGAATTTAATTGTTACAGTACAATAAATTAAAAGTAGTTGTAAATATCAAAGCTAAAATGTTGGAGTGGGTAAGACATGTAGTAAAAGTCCCAGAATTATACAGAGTGTTAAAAAAAAGTATCCAATATTTTAGGAGGTGATAGTATGCATCAAAACAAGAAAATAATGTCTAATAAATATGGGTCCTACAACACATACTTTCTGATAACTGAACACTTGTTCATAGGAGATGCTCAATGTGACGTCCATTCATGGCAATGTATTTCTCTGCCCTACAATACAGCAGACTACCAGATAATCATACCGTAGTTGACACCCCTGGCATGGAATAATGATATTTCGCAAGGAATACTGAAAGCAAAAGTCTGGTTGCGGATATGAGTGGGGTTCAGCAGAGATGGTGTTGTGAATTTTCGTAATCAGCATGTGTGGGATGATAAAAATCCCCATGCAGTTGAAGAAACAAGGCATCAGCACCGATTCTCAATCAACGTATGGGCAGGCGGTCTTGGTGATAGCTTAATAGGGCCATACGTGCTACCACAGAGATTTTCAAGAATTTCTTATTAACGTATTGCCCACCTTGCTGGAGAATGTGCCATGTTAACAGGACTACAGATGTGGTTCATGCACGATGGCACACCAGCACATTTTCTCCGCAATGTGCGTGAACACCTGACGTTGACATTCCAGGAGCACTGCATTGGTCGAGGAAGCCCCACACCTTGGCCTGCTCGTTCCCCAAACCTAAATCCCCTAGACTTTTGGTTATGGGGACACATGAAGGAACCAGGTCAGTTTCAAAGAGTGCGTGATTGCGTACTCCAGAGGGTAGAGAAATGCATTGCTATGAATGGACGTCAGATTGAGCACCTCCTGTGAAGAAATGTTCAGATTTCAGAAAGTATATGTTGTAGGACCCATGGGTCCCCATTATTTTCTTGTTTTGATGCATACTAGCACCTCCTAAAATACTGGATACTTTTTTTTAACATACTGTATAAATTTCAGAGAGTTTGGGCGAACTACCAGACGGACTTAGTCCACTGGGAATATAATAATAATAATACTAATAATAATAATAATAATAATAATAATATAATAATAATAATTATTATTATTATTCTTTATTTATACTGGCAGAGTTAAGGCCATAGGGCCTTCTCTTACACTCTACCAGGTCACAAAATATACAAGCAGTTAAAATTTAACAAAAAGTTAAAGAACAGAATACTAACATATTACAAAAAAATAATAATAGCATAATAAAATCGACACTAAACAACATAAAAATAATACCATAATAGGAAAAGAAAGAAAGTAAAATACATTGGAATATAGTAAAAACAACTGATTTAGTACAAATGGTTAATGCGGAAAAACGTAAGGAAGAATATATCAAAATGGAATGTAATAAAATAGTAATAAAAAGAAAAGAAATACAAAAATTAAATAAAATTCACGATAAAAAATAAATTCATCGACTGATAAAGAAAACAAAAAGAGGAAAGGAAGGAAAAAGAAATGTATAGCCTATATTTTTACAAAACTATGGCAGAGAAAAGGGCTTATAACTGAAAGGAATCTAATTAATAAAGTGCAATTTTAATTTATTTTTGAAACTAGACAATGTCCGACAGTCTCTGACATGTTGTGGTAAAGAGTTCCAGATATGAGCTGCAGAGACCGTGAAAGATGAAGAGTAGAAGGATGTTCTGTCTAATATATTTAGACAACTGAAAAAAAAGACACGAAGATGTTAAACGTTTGTGAATAGAAGAGGACCTGTACAAATATGATCAGTTGTACTTTATTCTCAATTAAGCAGCGAAAAGGTTTCATAGCTCGGGACGCTAAAAATAAAAAAGGAAGGTTATTAATTTTTCTGTTACTGATGTTGATTTTGTAGTAATTACATTTATTTGCAATTAATGTTTTTGTCATCAAAAGATTTCGTAGTCGTATGTACATTTTTATCACAATATTATTTATATTTTGTTTAACAGTTGAATTCACTATTTCAGTCCTCGAAAAAGTAATTAGCATGTTCAAGGTATTAATTGAATTTTCCATTTTTAATGACGTAAAACTTCATTTTATATTATTCTGACAATTTATTTCGTTTCAGCTGTATTAATAACATATTTTGTTTGTATAGTTGCTCATTAAACGTGATCATCTGGATTTAAATGTATTAAATGCTTCTGCTTTCACGCATAATCGTATAAATTCTGTTCCATTGCATCTCATAAATAAAAAAAAATGTATTGTCAAGATTTACTACATGGATTTCAAAGAAATATCTTACTTTCTTTATTATTTTCTAAATTAATTTATTTCAGTGGCATAAACACGAAAATTCGCTTTTATTCCTGTCAGTTCTTGTCATGTGAGCGCTGACAGAACTACACAATCAACGGATTTGAAACGTAACACTGAGAATTGAGAAAGAGTTCTTGAACGAAAAAAAAAAGTGACAAGAAAAAAATCAATATAATCTATGTCCTTCGCAGTGTAAGTAGGCCTAACAAATAAAGTGTGGAAACCATTCGTGGGTTTGAATCCCGCCTAGAGAATGGATATTTCTCATTTACTAAGTCAATATCCTGTATTTTTCTTGGCTAGAAGTAAGTTATTGTGTTGATCTAACACAGTGATGTTAAAGTAAGCGAATTTTTCTGACCTTGACGTCGTGCGCGGGCATTAAGCGCTAGGTATGCTAGGAGGAATAAGCAGCCTGTTGGATTAAGAAAACAGTGGTGCACAAACTTCAAACGGAACGTGAAATTTTATGTCGTTATTTTGATATGGCTTTTTTTCTGTTTGTTATTTTCTATATTGTCTGTAAAACAAAAGTACTAACACCTATTTCTTAGCCTAATATTGCAGTTGTGTTTTAAACGTTAATAACATAATAAAGAGTAAAGAAGGAATATTCACACAAATTCCATAATAACTACAACTATACTGTACTAAGTGAATTAAACATAAAAAAAGTGTTATCCCAAAGAAAGATACTGAATATGACATGATAAGTTTAAATTGATATTGATGGTATCTTTAGCCCTATAAACTAATCAAAACAATATTATAGTACAAAGCAAAGTTGTCTAGGTATATGTTTTAGCTGTAACTAATATTACATAATAAAACTCTTATCGCATTATACTTTTAGGTGATATTGGTGCGCAAATTTCTGTTATCAGAATATTAAATTATCTCGAAATCTGCTGAAGCTATAGAGCTGCCGTTTTACCAACACATAGGCACATATTTTTGTTTATGATGTAACAGTATTTGCTTTGTTAATTCATTTCCTTACAAACAATTTCCATGCGAATAATTTCAAACATTTTAATACACTATCTTCAGTAATACGCATTTATGATATATTAGATTTACGAAAACATTGCTTCAATGTTGTGAAGGCCATAACTCGGAAATGAAGCATTTCCGGACACATGTTGTAATGAACTATTTTGATTGTCTACATTGGGAAATACATACCTGAAATTATGCCCCGTATTTTTGAAACACTCTGTAGAGTGCACGAAAACCGGTTTATTCAAGTTTCGGTACGCACTGTATGTTTGAAAAGAAAATGTTATTCTACCAAACTAAATAAGAACACAAAGTAATGAAACACTTCCTTAAACACAAAACAAAACGTATCTATTGCACATTAATTCATATTACTCAATTTCTCAAGATTTGGAGAAACTGTATTAGCACAAGCTATGTGAAGAACTACCATTGAAAGCCCATCATTTCTTGTTTGGGATTTGTTTATTTTCGTAATAGAAAATAACTGTTCACATCTAAGTGGAACCAAATAAACACAAAACTTTCTCACACAGCTTATGCAGATTGGGAAAGCGTCCTCTTGGGAATCCGTCATAAAACTGCATAAGACTCGACCTTGAATCATATTTCGCTCGCATCTCTCAATCACATCGCAGGTCAATCAATTCACACTATAATGAAGGGGGACGTTATCAATAATCAGTTGGAATCGGAACATGTAGCAATATAAATCTTGGAACCTTGATGTAAATTCCTCTAACAGACCGGATAGAACACATGCGTACATTTCGAAATTTTCATTGTTCAAAATTCTATGCGCTTAGATAAGAGTGGGAAATGATATATTTCACCCTTTTGCATTTGCTGTATTCATCAGCAATTTCTCCTTAAAAGCTGCAATTCTATCAGTAAATTGTGTATTAAGAATTTCTTTTCCCTGAAGTCCTAAATTTAGCTCATTTAAAAGCTGTGTAAGATCTGTTATACAGGGACATCATTTTATTTTTACTAAAATTTTTAATATTAAACTGTCCATACCTTTAGAGAACCGGAAACACCGCTTGCTCCCCTCCAAGACTGGAGTTCGATGATACTGGCGTAAAACACAAATCACTCTACTAGGTATAGGATGGAAGAAAAGTAGTTCATCCATTTACGTAAACTAGGAAATATCGCGATTTTGAGTTTGATAATTTTCATTAGGTTTTTCTTTAATCAAAGTACAGTACT
Organism: Periplaneta americana; assembly: GCA_025594305.2. Lineage (NCBI taxonomy): Eukaryota > Metazoa > Arthropoda > Insecta > Blattodea > Blattidae > Periplaneta > Periplaneta americana. The sequence goes on from JAJSOF020000035.1 coordinate 12,421,575, forward strand.
GTATTAATAATAAGTGTTTTTACTCATAAGTGAGTTATCCATACGAACGTGGATTCATTATGCAGTGTATATTATACTTTTAAGCAAATTAAACAAAAAATAGAGAAAATGAAGTTAAATGGAAAAAATAATCATAATAACAATATTTGAACACAATTTTGAAAATGGTGGCTTCTTCATTTCGATACAGGCTTCAGTTCTTTTGTACATATTACCAATGTCACTATAGACTATTGCATCTAATTCAATTGCCAGTTTCGTCCTTCATACCAGTAACTCATGTTGAAATAATGCTGTACCTACTTGTTCCACAGTATTTATAATTCAATCTTCACTTCTGCCTACCCGAAAATATAAAATTACTGAATGTGAGACATGCTATCTACTGTCCGTCCAAGTGGTTATGCCGCAGGATTGTAGAAAGGGAGGAAATCACGTGACAGTTAATTACTTAACGAGGCCCTTTTTATTTAAGTTAAATTAAACAGCTGTATAATATTACGTAAACTTCTAATTTTTTCTAAGAGAAATTAATGTTTTCAGAAAAGTGCTAAGACAGCCCAGCTATTACAGAGGGGCGAGCAGAAGCAGGTGGGGAGATCGGGATGCGACGTAGGCAAACGGACAGTACCTGTGCGAAAATATGATTCAATATTGAAAGCTCTTTCGTCACTGGAAAACGCGAACATATTTCTGGAACGTACTATACTCAAAAGTAACTCAGTACTGCTTACTATCTGCGGTCTTGGTTCTGTGTGGAGTTGAACTATCTTTAATATGGAACGTGTCAAAAATCTTAATAGTACTACAAAGTCTTAATTATAGTCACAGTCTAGTTGAAATATATACAGAAGAGTTTTACTAAACTACAATACAAAGGTCTGTCAACCCAATATGAGCAAATTCTGGGTAACTTTTACGGTGCTGGTTGTTGCCCAGGACTTTTGTTTCACCGGCAAAATTATCACCTTCATCTCATTCAGACGCTAAATAACCTGAGATGTTGATAAAGCGTCGTAAAACAACCTCTAAAACACAACACAAAGTGTTAGTATCAATACTTAATACAAGACAAATATTCATGCCGCGTTTTTAAATGTCAATTCACCTACAGAATAGAAAACGTGAGAAATTATGTACTTCTTTAAATTGATCCTAAGTAATTTTATGTTTTAAGTTTAATGTTTTATATGCATAGGGAGGCTATTACATATTTTTACTGCCACACTTTTACTGACGTACAACACACTCACTCTCTTATAACGCACTTTTGGAGATCTGAAATCATGTTGATGTTTCAATTGTACAGCAGGTGATTACATTTAAAACTCTGTAAATATGTCAGTTGCGAATAAATAAGTTTATGTTCTTTATTGAAGTGTTTCTATACATTTTGATTACACAGCTTTTAACACTATAACACTTCGGAATATGTATTACAACTTTCTCGTGTTAAATTCTATCGTACCTCGTTAACATGTTTCGGCCTGTTATGGGCCTTCTTCAGAACTGGTTGTTGCTGGTCTTGGCTTCTTTTGTTTTGTTTTCTGTGGGGGGTGTGTTTGTGTAGTTTAATGTGGAGTCAAAGACTTTGTGTGTTCTGAAACCTACAGAGACATCAACACAGACATGGAAATTGTACACATCCAACGAAAAAGCCAGAAACTGAACACACTAGAACAATACGAAATATACAGACACACAAAAACACATCCAAATGAAATTCTCAACACTCATTTTCAGAACACACACACTCTTTGACTCCCCATTACACTACACAAACACCCCCACAGGAAACAAAACAAAAGGCGCCAAGACCAGCAACAACCAGTTCTGAAGAAGGTCCATAACAGGCCGAAACATGTTAACCAGGTACGATAGAATTTAACACGAGAAAGACATGTAATACATATTCCGAAGTGTTTCTATTAATTTTCGAATGATCGATTTTATTTCATCTTTCTTGGAAGACGTTTCCATGGTTTCCATTGCACAGATGCAAAGCTATAAATTTTGTATTCTTTAAATTTATTCGAAACTGGAAGACTTTTTAATTCCTTTAGAATTTCCTCATTTCTCTAAAATGAGACGAACTATATTATGCAGTTTTATAATAAATTTAATTTCATTCGATGGAGGATGATACTCGTTTTGCAAGTCTGGCAAAAAAATTCTTCAATTTATAAATTTGTTTCAATACGTCGGGTGTTATAATATGCTCTCTTCAGGAAGTGCATTCCGAAGATTCATGGGTTTGAGTCCCGCCTCGGGCATGGATGGATGTCCTCTATTAATGTTTTGATGTTATGTCTGTGTGTGTGTCAGTGGAGGTCCCTTCACTCTTCTAGGCTAGAAAGGCCCAAAAATGTGTCGAAGTCTAATCTGTGTGTCCATAAAATCTCGTCCCCTTCTCTCCTGGCATTGGTGTGTAGGCAACAAGGCCTGTAACAAGGGAGGTTAAAAAGACAATGAAAAGAAGTATTTTAATGCTTTGATTAAGACTATAGAGTCACTTTAATGTACGAAATTTTCCTTTTGTTTTTTAATTTGTTGTGTTTTAGTAATTTCACTGTTTTGTTAAATTACTATTTTGTCATTGTTTCATTATGTATTTTACTTTTGGTAGTTAAGAGAAGACCTCATAGCCTTTCTGCCGGAATAAATAAATAAATAAATAAATAAATAAATAAATAAATAAATAAGTAAGTAAGAAGAATGAATAAATAAATAAATAAATAAATAAATAAATAAATAAATAAATAAATAAATAAATAAAAAATAAATAAATAAATAAATAAATAAGTGAATAATTAAATAAGTAAATAAATCCAAGTAAGTAAATAAGCTATTTCAAGAGAATGAATTTATATTTCATAAAAAAATTAAAATCCATTCCATATCCTTCATAGTATTACACATCAAGTTATAATATAATACTTCACACCCATTACATAAAACATACCGTGTAGGTAGCTAAAGTACGTGACGGAGTTTCTGGTGAAAGCCGCTACGTCATAATCCGTCAACGCAACTAATCGATCAGTCAGTCTTTGAGACACGGATAGACAGTAGGACAACAGACCGTCGTTGGTAGACCCTTTTCGCTCCGATGAAATGCAAGTGCTCCTAAAATGAATACCTAACGATGTTTTTGTAACGGTTAATACATCTGCTTAAAAAGCTTTCGTTACGAAACATCTGTAGGGAAGTGAGAGAGCCCAGCTACCAAGGTAACGAGTGGACAATATCCCTCTAGACAAGCGTCTTTTTTTTTAAATTCACTATCCGCATGTCGATTTGTATCTGTCGTCATCATCGCTTCTTGAAGACTCTTCATGCTTGTCTTTTATGCCTTATGCATTTAGAAGTTATAATCAAAGCTCGGAACTTGGGGACTTGTGTGTCGTGTGCATGAGTAAGGTTACAGGTACAACGTACACAAAGCTCACCCTGCAAGTGCTCAGGGACAGTCGTGTGTATTAAGAATGTGGTCACATCGAATGACAGGAAGAAGGACGAAGAAACTGTGTCGTGTCGAAGCCAATGACATTCAGATAATTAATTAGAGGTAAACGGTCTGTTTGAAAATAAGAAAATACGTATTATTCGAATGAGTATTGTATACGTTTGAAAACATATTTCTTAAAATTTAGGTACAGAATTTCGTGGAGAAATTCTGAGGAGATACATTATTTTCTTCGAATGGAGAGTTTATATTTTGTAACTTGTGTCAAACACAAACTAGAGATTGGAAACGGGCATTCATTGAAATACATTGCAGTCGCTTAAATCGGTGGAAAATTTGTCCATAGCCATGGAACCTTCCGTAGTAGTGACATAGAAATTGAAAACTATTTTCGAGACAAATTTAGGATACTTATCTTTCTCAGATACGAGATCAGCTAGCAGCTACTGAAAATCGAACAGGAAACAGTGACAGTGAAAACATTCAATACTTTATTTCGGCCTAAGACTTTATAATACAATTACGAACCATTTTCCAAATTTGAAATTCTTTAAAATTGAAGCTTTTAAAAAATAAATTTGTAAAATTATCCACGATATAATATAATATTGACAAATGTATTTTTTTTTTTTACCTTTTATTTCTGTCTACTATATTCTTGTTTTTATTGAATATCACTGGCTTCTGTCGAATTGTCAATTTATATTAAATGTGTATTTTTCTCTTTTTTTCTTTTCTTCTTTATTCTTGCTCTTGTGTTGTATTTATTGGTTTGAATTAAGTTACTTACTGTATTTAGTAAAGTGTCCTTGTAAATTTTATGTTATATTATTGACTAAGACCACACTGTACACGTTTCAAATCATGTTTAACTAACAGACGAAGAAGGTATGGGTTCGAAAAATATTCGAATGCATGTAGTCATACACTGTAATAAAATATACAGAGCAGAACTGTAAATTTGATATATTTTGCATGTTTATTTATATATATATATATATATATATATATATATATATATATATATATAAGCTATAAAATTACTTGTTTCAACCTACCATAAAATTATCATTATGTTGTTCCAGCCAGGAACCACTTTTATAGCAGACCTTACAGTACCTCTGTGCTGGAAGCGGGAGTTTGTTGACATTGAACTCCGGTCGCTTAGCCACGTTCAAAGACACAAGTCCCCAAGTTCCGAGCTTTGGTTATAATTAACCACTCTAGCGTTTAAGTGCTTTTCCAATATTTCTTTTGTCAGTCAGAATGTATTTCTATACCGATCGATTTGCAAATGGAGAGCTTTCATTTTCTCTATATGCTGTATTCAGTTCTCATCTCTAAACCCTAACCATTTAATTACTTTGCCATATATTTAGTCTTATTTGATTTCATTATTTATTTTATTGCCAAATATTTCTTGTTCCGTGACACTTCTAAGAAATTTTCGCTTGTATTCTGTTTTATATTTTACACAACTCAGAACTGCACGCATTGTATTCTTCACCTGGCATAATTAGGAACATTAAATCCAGATGTTTCAGATGGGCAGGTCATGTAGCACGTTGGCTATGGGTAATCTAGAAATGCATATAGAGCAGGCCAGCACAAACGGCGCTCATTGAGCGCGGCCGCTCCTTGGAAAGTTACGTCGCAATGACGTAGGCCTGCTTTAGGTAGAGGATAGTCCACGCAGCTATCTGATGTAGTGTGTATTATCAGTAGCTATTTCACTTTGGCTGTCTACGGCTACATAATGGAGGAATCTAAAAGACGGAAAAGTGATCATCAGGCAAATTCTTTAAAGATTGCATGGGAAAATGCTTATTTTTTCACAGCAGCTGAGTCAATACTTATCTGCCACAGAGGTTTGAAAAAAAAAGGCAAAAGTAATATAATTCGTTATTACTAATCCACACACGTAGATACGATGTTTTGTTGGTGAAGACCGCAGTAAAAAGATTCAGTAGTTGAAAGTTGCATTATTACATAAGGTAGGGTAGTTAGCAACGTTAAAATGTATTAATCTTCAACAATTTAAATCTCTCTCTTCAGGGAAAAGAGCAGTTCATTTTTGATATGTTGAATAAATTACGGGATTTCAGTCGTAAATTTACACTTTTCGTAAGTCAGTTTCTGGAAGGTAATATGGCTCACTTTCGAACGATAGAAACTGCTAGTGATGAAGCCATGTTAAACGATTATGTGCAAATATTAATTGAAATTCAAAATGAATTTAATTCTAGGTTCCAAGATCTTGTCTTAATCGGAAAGAAGTTTAAAGTTATCGTAATAAATTCCCCCAACACTAGTTGAAACAGTGTCATACATAACATTTCAGTTTGCTTAAATGCGACAGGCTCAAAATTCCGGCACACGGGAGACGCTGATATAACCTCGGCAGTTGCGAGCGTCGTTAAATAAAACATAACATTTAACGATTTACAGCTTGAACTCATTGATCTTCAATGTGACCAAAGGGCTAAAGACCGTTTGAATAATACTACTGGTTGAGTTTTACAAGACTAAACCTCAGCAATAATATCCACGACTACACAGGCTGGCTGTGAAAATGATTGCTATGTTTGGCTCAACATTTATATTTGTGAGCAACTGTTTTCTATAATCAACTTTAATAAAGGCAGACATCGAACATTTGTAACTGATGTTTCATTACGATCAGTACGCTACTGTTCCTTTCAGCTGCCAACAGATAAAATCTCGTTTTGATGTACTGATAATAAGAATATAACAAAATGATATTGTATATTTAAGTAGCTATAGAACTTCTATTATTTCTGTAAAATAAATATTTCTTTATTAATTAATAATAGTCCAAGATAGTTTTGTAAACACTGGACGGGAATTCATTTCAAAACACGTTTTGTGTACATTTTGTACGAGATCATCCCTTCTTCCAGTTCACCCCTATACAGAGCGCAGCTAATATCTGCATTCCGCTCATGAGCTGTGAGCCGGGCTCGGAGAGCGCAAAACTTGTGCAGGCCTGTTATAGAATGTTAGTTGGGAGGTGGGAGGGAATAAGACCTTTGGGAAGGCAGAGACATAGATGGGAGGATAATATTAAAATGCGTTTGAGGGAGGTTGGATATGATTGCAGAGACTGGATTAATCTTGCTCAGGATAGGGACCGATGGCGGGCTTATGTGAGGGCGGCAATGAACCTCCGGGTTCTCTGAAAGTCATTTGTAAGTAAGTAAGAGTGTCAGTGTGTATTAAATTATTCCTATTTTTGAAAGAGTTTTTTGAGAAGGAAATTTATGCGGATTTGTCGGACATAGTGTCCCCAGTATGCCACCACAAAAATTAGATTGCGGAATTTAGTAGAGGAAGAAAGGCGATCAAAGACGAGCATCTCGTTAAAAGATCTGTTTCTGTGCACACTCGAGAAAATATCGCTGCTGTGCATAACACGATTTTGAAGGATAGACGAATTGGGATCAAATACAGACTATATCGAAGACTGAAAATATCCTATTAACGTATTTTTCACAACTCATATGATTCTTGTTTTGAGTGATAGAAAAATGTCTGCGAAATTGTTGTCTAAACGCCTCAAATCTGATCAGAAACGACACAGAATGATTAATTTCAAGGGAAAATTTGTTCCAGGACCGGGTATCAAACCCTGGATCTTTGGCTGAGCGCGTCAACGCTCTACCGACTGAGCTACCCAGGAACTATACAAGACCACAGCTAATTATTGCTCTTATATCCACATATCTCAAGTAGGTTGACAGAATGTCATAGCTCAACATTGACTTAAGTTTGTGGTTTTCTGTTAACGAACAGTACCGCTTATTATACAAATCTGGCTTTCAGGTATTGCTCTCTGTAAAGCTGACTTGAATACTTTCAAGGGAAAAATGGCGCAATTGTTCAAATGAAGAGGTTTTCTTCAACTTTATGAATCGAATGTAAGATAATCTATGAGAATTCTCAGTCTTGTTTCAAGTCACTTTGTCCCTATCTCTCCAGTTTTATCGACGCTAAGTAACCTAGCAATTAATATAGCGTCATTGAACAAGATTTTAAAACTGGACATAAAAAGGTTGTAAGTGCCAATATCTTTGAATTTTTTTAAAGTATGTCTTTGGTTCAGTCCATCAAGAAAAATGATAAGTCCCATTGCAATTTTATATAGGCTCTAGCTTCCCCATAGGTCTGCAAAACGTATGATGTCGCACAAGAAAGCTCTATTTTGTATGGCTCTTGAAGCCTTTTCTATGTCCAGTCTTCAGTTGTAAAATAATAAATAAATTGAAGGCATCTGAAATTATTTCACAGAATTCATATTAATAAAAATAACGACTAGCAGACTCAAACTCGTCACTGGAAATCCGCCACTGATCTGTTTATATTAACAAGTTCTCAAATTAAAATGTATTCATGCCTCCATTTGTCGATATTAATCTATACAAATCGATCTGCCCGAACAGATTTCATGATTTACATTATTTCTTGATTACATTTCGCAATTGTCCATTTTCAGTAATGAACATGATCTCAATGTATTGACAGAGCTGCATTGAATTCTGTATATTCACCCTTCTACCATAGACGCTTACAATCTATACAGGCTTGAAATACAGTATATAATTTGTGTCCGTATTAATAACTGTACATTTAATTTGATACATTGAGCAATGAAATAGGATAAAAATGGGGTAATTAAACCCTCATGTCCAATCATGGATTTACATTATTCGCAACTTCATAATACCGGGTGTACAAAAATTGTATGTTTTTATTTTTATGTGTTAACTTTGTTGTTGTGCTACTAGTTTTCGTTAGAATGTAAACTAAAACATTGTTTTCCAACTACGAGTGTGGTATAGCTTCTGACGAGAGGAAATTTGCTTTGAGGCTGCATTCGGTCGTAGGTTTGAATCTCTCTTGGGCTGATTACCTGGATTGAATATTTTTGGAAATTTTCCCCCAACTGTAAAGTGAATGTTAAATATCTTAGCAAATTCACAACAAATTTCATCTCTTAAGATTATTCGCAACTTCATAATACCGGGTGTACCTAAATTGTATGTTACTATTTTTATATGCAAACTTTATTGTTGTATTACTGGTTTTCGTTAGAATGTAAACTAAAACATTGTTTTTCAGCTACGAGAGTGATTTAGCTTCTAACGTCGGTTTGAACCTCTCTTGGGCTGATTACAAGGGTTGAATTTTTTTTTTACTTTTTCCTAACTGTAAGGTGAATGTTGGATAACATCTTAGCGTATTCTCACCAACCTAATAGCGAGGGGGAGGGAGAGAAGCATGAGAGAAGCATCGGGAGAAGAAGCATATATCGATAGCTAAGACTTGATACCTCGTGTCTGTAAATCTGGTTAATAAAACAAGTTTAAAAAATTAATTTTTTCTCAATATATGTACAGACTTTTTTATATACAGTATGTTTCTGCTTTGTGAGATCTTTACTCGAGAACAAAATATTAGTTAACTGTCAAATTTTGTAATAATAATAATAATAATAATAATAATAATAATAATAATAATAATAATAATAATAATAATAATATATTTAATGCAAATAATAAAATAGTTAAACTAAATTAAAATTTTTCTAGATACAATGTATCATTCTTAGCCACCGATATGATACATAAAGGCCGTAAAGGTATCTAGACCAGCCGTGATCATAGCGGGTGTCGTGATTACATCGTGTAATCATAGACATTCAAACTGGTGCGAGGAGCTTCCTGTACATTGCTGTGTGTTTCATTCAGTACTGAAGACAAGCAGTGGCGGTATCATGTCGCTCTACAATCTCTGTCTCTACAAGCAGTAAGAAGTTTCGTAAAGAATGAGGAGAACTTTTTTTGTTGTTGTGTCGAACAAAATGTAAGTTGTTTACTTTGCTCAACGGTTGAATTAGGACTATATATAGAAACATTAATTGCCACGCTGAATAATGTATTATTATTATTATTATTATTATTATTATTATTATTATTATTATCATTATTGACCACTAGGTATGTGTTTCTACAATTCTTCTGTACGTACATGAATATTGATATTTTTAGATCTTCTTCATACAAGGATAAAATTATTAGGTTTTAACGCAATTTGAATCTCCTTAATCTTTAGGTGAGGGTAACTATTTATTAGTTATTCATTTAATAATAATATTGTAGAAAAACTGATTCAATATTATGTGCCAACGAACTGTTAAACGCCAGGAATTGACATGTCTTAAATCATAGCCAGGAAGAGAAAGATGAGATAAATAAATGTAAGGAAGTCAGCTACCTAATGGGGTTTGAAATATCTCGTGCTCTAAAGTCTTTTAATGGAACAGAATTTCTCAAAAGAGTAACGATTAAAATAATTTAAATAACTTGTCAATAAGAAGTTCTTAATTTTGAAAAACTACGAATTTCTCGACCAAGTATCGAGAGAAGAATTTAGAAAATTCCTGATTATAGTCAAGAGGAAGATTAAAACAAGAAGCAAGAAAAATCGTATATTATTCACTGGCTCTTCATGACAGCAGTGACTTTACTGATACAGCAAAGCTTGAGATTTTTATCCGTGGGCTTGATCAAGATGTTAATACAGGAACCACCACTGGTTGTAGTTTTCATACCGAGTACCTTCCTTCCGTCACCTTACTTCATAGGCTGTGTGTCGCATGTAATCACTGCAGCTTGAGGTTTGGTCACCACTGCTCTAGTCGGACAGTCCCCTCCTTTTCATAGTTATCGACATACAGGGTGTTTCAAAAGTGACGGTCAATAATTTACAGGTGAAAAGCTCAAACTAATACAAGCAAAAAAAAAAGCTCCAATACACATTGGTCCGCAAATTAACAGTTATCGAATAATACACATTTTCTGTTGAGTTTCCTCTCTAATTAAGACCAAACTTGCAGACATCCATAACTGAATTCTACCAAGATCAGGTGTTCAAAATGCTGCATCTGAACGCAACGTTGTGCTCTTTTCTGTAGTTAACTGCAAATCCTCTCGGGCAGTCCTGGATCATTCCTTATTTACTGAAAAGCACGTTCAATTCAAAACCGCAATTCCTGAAGTGTGTTGCTCTCAGAAGTGTAAACCAGCTTCCTACATCACCTCAAATACAAAAATATAATCGGATTTAAATCCGATGAACTTCATTTTCCTAAGGGATTATCGCATAAACGTTTAATTTGGAGGCCAATAATTATTGGATTTTTATTTCTTCTTTCAGTTCCCCCTTTTCATCTGTAAATTATTGACCATCACTTTTGAAACACCCTGTATAGTCACTGCTTAAATAACTTATTTTAAATGTGACAAACCATTGGGCTCTTTTAATGACTATGGCTTCTACGAAGTTTGCTGATATTCGTTGCCAACGTCATAATTCTCACTACAGTTACCAATTTTAATGCTAATATATCGCAAAGTCTGTGGAAGATTTCACCAGTTCGATTAGCATCGAAAGTAAAGTTTTCCGGTATACTGAATACGTAGAGATGACTGATCAAGATAGTCGTTGACCATTCTACATTAATTTCGTTGTCTTTGTTGTTTTCCATTCATGTGGAATCTCCAGCGACACATGAGAAATGACAATTTTAGCCTTTCTTTTTTTCCATATCTGTTGCTACGCGACAGTCAAAACTGGCAAAAATGGTTATTTAGGAATCTGATAAATGTTAAATAAAATACATTTCCAGGAACGGTCATTGCAGAATAGAAATTTCATTACAATTTCAAATTAGTTTTCATCTGTATAACGCAAGATCTGACGTTTTTTTGTTTCAATATCCTGCAGCAACACATACAGAAACTTGATGACAATCTGTGGTCAAAATAGTATCCTTGCTAGCATAACAATACGACGTCCCAGCGTTGATGAAAAGAAAATCAATACCGACTCATTTTATTAATATTTAACCTAATTCCATTCTTCCGTCATTGTAACGTTTCTCGTCAGAAGTTAATGAGCTGAAGTTGGTCGGAGTTCTGTTCTCATTAATATCTTATGTGATTTGTGGAGCTGAAAGCTGTTGTAAGAAAATTTTCGGCGTGTACTATGTTCGCATTAAAATTTTATTCAAACATGGCTTCATTATCGTTATGTCAGTTTATTATGTTCTCGTAGCATGCGCAGTTTAAAAGGGACATTACCCTAATTAAATAATTGTTACCATTTACGAGGCGCATCCATAAAGTAAGTTTCCCTATTAAAAAAAAAGAACACACTTTCAGGAAATCATTTATTAGCAACAGGTACAGCAATGTTTCAGCTATTTTTCAACATAACCACCATCAGAATTAAGACACTTGTCGTATCGTGGGATCAACTTTTGTATCCCTCTGTCGTAGAACTCTGTCGCCTGTGAATGGAACCAGCGTGTGACAGACGTCTTCAGCTCTTCGTCGTTGCCAAAACGTTCACAGGAGGACAGGTATATCTTGAGGTGCAAGAAAACGTGAAAATCGCTGGGAGCAAGATCAGGACTGTAGGGTGGGTGATCAAACAACTCCCAGCCAAATTCCGTCAAAATAGCTGCTGTGCGCCGAGCCGTATGTGGACGAGCATTGTCATGGAGGAGCACAACACCTGCAGTAAGCATTCCAGGCCTCTTGTTTTGAATGGCACGTCGCAATTTTCGCAGTGTTTCACAGTAACGGTCAGCGTTCACTGTTTCACCTCTTGGAAGGAAGTCAGTGAGTAGAATGCCCTTCCTGTCCCAGAACACCGTGCACATCACTTTCCGTACCGACAGCGTCTGTTTGAATTTCGTCCTGACCGGAGATCCACTATGCCGCCAATGCATTGACTGCTGCTTGGTTTCCGGGGTGAAGTGCGAAATCCAAGTCTCATCGCCCGTGACGGTCCTGTCGAGGAACTCGTCGCCGTCATCGTAATACCGTTTCAGAAATGTCAGTGCTGCTCCTAAACGTTGCATTTTGTGTTCGAGTGTCAGGTTTTCGGCACCCACCTGGCACACACTTTTTTTGAACAGCAGGTGCTAGTGACAATCTCATGCAACAAGGATCGCGATATCTGCGGAAAATGGCTGCTCAGCTCCGTAATCGTGAAGCGATTTCACTTCTCCATGATGCACTGCCGCACCAGTTCAACACGATCATCATTGATGAGGGACGGTCGCCCACTGCGCTCTTCATCATGGACACTTTGACGACCTTCGGAAAACTGCCTACACCAGCGACGCACCATCTGCTTACTCATGATGTTCGGCCCATAGACCTGACAGAGCTGCCGATGAATTTCAATTGGCGCAATGCTTTGTGCATTAAAGAACTTTATCACCGACCGAACCTCGCAGGCGGCGGAGAAGGAATAAGAGGTTCCATTTTTTGCTGCCACGCTACTGGCAAGGCGGGACCTGTCCGGCTGGCATATGATTGATACTTCATAGATCTATTACGCATGCGCAATTGACACGGCTAATTACGTTTACTTTCAAGGGGAAAAATCGGGAAACTTACTTTCTGGATGCGCCTCGTACATTATATGATTTCTCGTGCATGGGAATTGAATTCCACTACCAGCAGATTGTCTAAGATTTATTGTATAAGAAATATGAGTAGGTTTCTACTAGTAATTAGTATCATTCAACTGTTCACATATTATCAATTTGTTGTAAATTCATTGTTTGCATTATTTCTTCCGTAATTTAGTAATTGTGTTAAAATTGTAATCGGTTAAGAGATAAGTTTTATATGATATTCTTATTGAATTTGGTATTCCCAAGAAACTAGTTCGATTAATTAAAATGTGTCTCAGTGAAACGTACAGCAGAGTCCGTATAGGTCAGTTTCTGTCAGATGCGTTTCCAATTCACTGTGAGCTAAAGGATGGAGATGCACTATCGCCTTAAACTTTTTAACTTTGCTCTAGAGTATGCCATTAGGAAAGTCCAGGATAACAGACTTGAACGGGTTACATCAGCTGCTTGTCTATGCGGATGACGTGAATATGTTAGGAAAAATCCACAAACGATTAGGGGAAAACACGGGAATTTTACTGGAAGCAAGTAAAGAGATAGGTTTGGAAGTAAATCCCGAAAAGACAAAGTATATGATTATGTCTCGTGACGAGAATATTGTACGAAATTGAAATATAAAAATTGGAAATTTATCTTTTGAAGAGGTGGGGAAGTTCAAATATCTTGGAGCAAAAGTAACAAATATAAATGATACTCGGGAGGAAATTAAATACAAGAATAAATATGGGCAATGCCTGTTATTATTCGGTTAAGAAGCTTTTGTCATCCAGTCTGTTGTCAAAAAATCTTAAAGTTAGAATTTATAAAACAGTTATTTTACTAGTTTTTCTTTATGGTTATGAAACTTGGACTCTCACTTTGAGAGAGGAACATAGGTTGAGGATGTTTGAGAATAAGGTGCTTAGGAAAATATTTGGGGCTAAGAGGGATGAAGTTACAGGAGAATGGAGAAAGTTACACAACACAGAACTGCACGCATTGTATTCTTCACCTGACATAATTAGGAACATTAAATCCAGACGTTTGAGATGGACAGGGCATGTAGAACGTATGGGTGAATCCAGAAATGCATATAGCGTGTTAGTTGGGAGGCCGGAGGGAAAAAGACCTTTAGTTGGCCGAGACGTAGATGGGAAGATAATATTGAAATGGATTTGAGGGAGGTGGGATATGATGATAGAGAATGGATTAATCTTGCTCAGGATAGGGACCAATGGCGGGCTTATGTGAGGGCGGCAATGAACCTCCGGGTTCCTTAAAAGCCAGTAAGTAAGTTTAAAATAATAAGTTAAGTTAAAAATTTCATGCAAAAGAAGCTGGCAAATATTGCACCTCCTGACTCGTACAGAATATGCAGTGTCCCAAATTGATGTATACACATTTTGAAACACTATTTCTGACCAACGAGATGAGACAGAAATACGATTTTTGCGGTTTTGTATTGCTTAAGCCCGTACATGTTCAAAATGGCCCCCTTCCGGCACAGTCCACTCCCAACAACGACGTACAGCAAGGCTCGAAATCACAGCCTTCGAATCATTAAGCGAGCACTCTATCACTACTCTACGAGACGCAGATATCGAATGACTTCATAGTTCCGAAACTGTTTGTACAAGCGCGAACATCGTGTAACATCACCGTGACCCGAAGTGGACTTAGGTAATATTCGCTCTTCACGAATGCGGCCTCTTATTTATTTTTTTTTTTGACAGCTGTATTCGTATTTGCAGTTGTAAATTAATTTGTAATAATATTATAAATATTCTTCTTCTTCTTCTTCTTTTTCCTCATGGAATTAGGCCTTTGACCTGTTTCCACATCAAGAGATTGTAAAAAAAAAAATGTTATGATTTATTTAACGACGCTCGCAACTGCAGAGGTTATATCAGCGTCGCCGGATGTGCCGGAATTTTGTCCCGCAGGAGTTCTTTTACATGCCAGTAAATCTACTGACATGAGCCTGTCGCATTTAAATATCAAATGCCATCGAAGAATCGAATAAACCTTGGGCATAGAAGGCCAGCACTATACCAACTCGCCAACCAGGTCGACTCAAGAGATTGTATCTTTCCATCTTGTAATTGGACGTCCTACTTTCCTTTTGCCTTTAGGTTGATATTGAAGTGTCAGCTGTGAAAATCTATTATGTGGCATCCTTTCAATGTGTTATATTTGGTTCATTCTGTCATTTACGTTGTATATATTTAATTGTGTTCTTATGTCTTCATTAGGTTTTTTGTCTAAAAGTGTATAACCCGCATCGGAACGCAAGAACTTCATTTCAGCTCTCTCTATTTTTCTTCTGTCTAATCTACCAAGTGTCCAGTTCTCACAGGCGTACGTTACCATAGGTACTGCCATTGTTTTGTAAAATTTTATTTGAGTGGTTCTTAATGTTTTATTTTTTAATGCTATTCTTATTGTTCCACACATATTATAGAATCTATTTATTTTTGTATTGATAACATTTTTTTGGCAGTAGGATACATTGCATCCCACATAGTTAAAGTTATTTACTTGGTCTATTACTTTTCCGTTAATCACTATTTTGCATCTCAAGTGGTTTGTCCCTTCAAAAGCCATAACTTTTGTTTTTTGTTCCGAAATTCTCATATCATACTCGCAAGCTATTTGAGTTAATTTAAATATAGCAATTTGTAAATCATCTTCTGTGTTGCTTAATATTACTTGATCGTCCGCAAACAGTATAACGTTTAAGGCTTTGTTTATTACTTAATTGTACCTGCCATTGTTTAACGATACTAAACAATGCTGGGGACATTGGGCAGCCTTGTTTGACACTTTGATTTGTTTTAGTTATTTTATTACTATCATTGATTGATGCATTTGTAGTGTAGTATAGACTCTGGATTACTCTTGTCATATGTTCTGGATAGGCTCTTCTATGCATTACTTCCCAGAGTTTGCTTTGTGATAATCTATCAAAGGCTTTCTCGTAATCTATAAATAATATATAAGTTGGAAGGTTAAATTCTCGTCTTTTCTGGATAATCTGTTCTATTACGAATATGCAGTCTGAATAAGAGCGCCCTTTTCGAAATCCGTTCTGTTCTTCTGTAAGCATATATTCATGTATTATATTTAATCGACGAGTTATTATCTTGGCGAATAGTTTATGCTTGTGTTTAATAAACATATGTAGTTTTGACAGTCATTCCTATTTCCTTTTTTAAATATTGAATATATTTTTCCTCTCTTCCATTCATCTGGAATTTTACACATCTTCCAACAGTTATTTTTTTTAATCCGTGGCGCTACAGCCCGTGAAGGGCCTAGACCGACCAGCCGGCTGCTAGCCTCACGCCTACATGCCGAAGCAGAGGTGGACGATCATCCGACCAGAATGGAGGTATCATGTGGTTAGCACGATGATCCCCCCAGCCGTTATAGCTGGTATTCGCAACCGGATTTCGCTACCTATCGTAGCTCCCCAAGTGCATCACGATGCTGGGTGGGCACCGGTTCCATACACTGGCCGAAATTTCATGAGAAAATTTCTTCCCCCATGAGGACTCGAACCAGCGCGCATTCCGTAACGCGAGTCTAGGCGGGATGCCTTAGACCGTGACGCCACGGCGCGGGACCCAACAGTTATTTAGTATTTCTAAAAATCTTATCTTTGCTTTATCTGGAATACATTTTAAAAGTTCTATATTAATGTTATCTACACCTGGGGATTTCTTTATTTTTGAATATTATTACATAAATTAAAATATTAAATTAAATATTAAATGTTTTACAGTTGTAGACGAGATTAGATACTTGAAGGCTCTGAGTTACATTTCGCAGACAGGAAGTGCTCTGTTGTATGTGTGTGTGGGTCATGGAAATAAGAAAGGAATATTTGGATCTGGGTGAGGGTATTTCCAGGCAAGCGACAAAGTTAATCTTTTAAAGCAACAAAATCGATATTTCTTAATTGAACTCCGTCTTCTAAGGAGAAGATTAAATAAGCCAGCGCTGCTAGTATTCGGAGGTTTAATCAAGGCCCTTCACGGCTCCTGCCTCTGAGGTGCATATGCATGAGGGCCAGGGTTCGTGGAAATCACATACAAAAATGTTCAGCTGAATAACGTGCACATCATTTCTTTAATACGAGTATTTATACAGTAACAACGAAAATTTGTTAGGAATAGACAGTAGTTGTAAAATAATAAAAATGAATCTTGGGCGTCAAGAGAGGAAATCAAAACCAATATTATATTATCAACAGTAATCTCACTAGAGGTTTTTTAATTATCTAGAGAAATCAAAACTCATTTAATTGACTATTATCACGATTATTTTGTGAAGATCGTTTATTACATATGAAAGTAACAAATTTCTAATTAATTACAATAAATATTAATCTTGGTTTCTACAAAATACAACTTCTTGAAATGTAATTGTACCATCTCAACATTACGCTAGATGGCAGTAGTTTAAATTATGTTTTCTTGTTATCAGTTTACTATGGAATCTTCATTGAACTCTGGCCGTGATTACGTTTGTTGATTCAGTTTTTTTTAGTCTATTTGCATTCCAAACTTCAATCATCCGGATCCCAGTAATCAACGTCATTTTGACAGATGATTTTCAATAAATCTTAGAATTAAACAATCTCTGATACGTGACTATCCATAATATCATATAGCAGAAGCTATAACAAACATAACCTAAAGAATATAAACAAGAGTTAGAAAAGTTTTAATTAGGGATGATGAAATAAACAAGAAACGTTTTAATTAACGATGATGAAATAAAAAATAAGCATGAATAATTTTAAAAGAAAAAATTATTGAAAGTACAATTTTCAAATTTGAATGTTTTAGTGATTGGTGGTTTAGTTGATGTTTATTGGAAATATTTAAAAACAACTAATTGATGTACATTGTATCCCTCAACTTATTCAGGATTTCCGAATGGTTTTATTCATTATGACCAGTGATCTTTAAAAATAATTGTTAAAATGCCAATGCAGTAAATATTTGAATGCTGTGCATCGACTGGAGTGGTTTGAAGAAAATTGTTATATGTGTTACGTTGGACCAATGCAGTTTGAAATGATGGCAAACAAGAAAACAAATGCTAGGATTGGATTTGAACAAATGCTAGAAACGCGATACAATTAAACAAATGCTGGGGACGCGATGAAATTGTGCGATAAGCAGCCATGATTGGTTGAAAGACGTTCTTTCGTATCGTTTTATTGGTCAAAAGTAGTGTGACGTAGTAAAAGTGTAATAGTCGCTCAAATATAAATATGTTCAAAAATAAAATTGAAAATTTGATCGTGGAAGTAAAATAAGGTCAGGTCAAAAATCATACGAAAGACTGGAAAGATATCGCAATATGAAACAAGTTATACATTCATTCATTCATTCATTCATTCATTGTTCTCTGTCTAAGTGCAGGTTTTGCACTACAAACCCAGCATTCTCCAACCTTTTCTATTTTCTGCCTTCCTCTTAGTCTCCGCATATGATCCGTATATCTTAATGTCGTATGTTAATAAATTTAATGATGGATAGGATATACATTGCTTATGTATTTTGTGACCTGCTGGAGTATAAGAGATTGCTGACGCAATGCCACAGCTAAATAAATAAATAAAGATAGGATGTATTGATGGGTTCCCTGGTTGGATGGATTTTTGGATGGATGGATGGATCTGTTGAAGGAGAGAATTTTCTCTTTTCATGGACATCCATCATCATATTAAATGATTTTAAAAGAATTTGCCTTTAGGAGTAAATATATTTATCTAAGATATATTTACATTTTAATTAATTATTATCCTGTATTTATTTTAATTTGGGTTATTTTTTGTTTCAACATCTAATTTAAAATTTAAGTCTGAATGATACCAAGGTGATAATGCCGGTGAAATGGTCCGGGGCCAGCACCGAAAGTTACCTGCAGCATTTGTCGCTTGGGGAGGGAAAACCCGGAAAAACCTCAACCAGGTAACTATACTCTGACCGGGTTTTAATTTTAAAACCTGGTTTAGCAGCAGTAAAGACGCGCTTTTGACCGTTACTTCCTGTGGAACTCGATTATTAGAGAAAAATAATCAGATCGTGATTTAAGATGCACTTATTCCGTCAATTTTTTAGTCACTCGTAAATGCACCTCTGCACATTAATGTGTTGCAATTGTGCCACTGTCATACATCTGACACTGAGGGTAGGCCACTAGAGGGAACAAGACGTGGAACTTAAACTGAGTTTTCAACCTGACATCGGGATGGGAACTCTGTTTTCATGGATATCAGCATCATAAAGCTGAAAACCCTGTTCAAATCCCGGTGCCAGATTTTGCGTTTTTCTCTGTTGCAATCATCCATCATCAATGAAAATTTTGCATCATTTAGGAAAACAATTCTAAATTTATCATCGTCTCCTCTTAAATAATTCAGTTGCTTTTCAGGAATTAAAAACAAATACATTTTAACATAATTACAGTTGAAAGAATTTATAAAAGTAAATTTTTGTTGTACCATGTGTATCAGGGTTTATTAAACAATTGAAAATTTTTGTTTCAATTTTGAAAATCGAATTAAATTTTATTATTGTTTTATAATTAAATAATTATTATTTAGTAGTGAAATTTATTAAAAATTGTTTCATTTTTCAAGAAATGAATTTAATTCACATGTCAAAATGTAATCCAAATATAGTTCTCTCTGCTTACGCAGTGATAGCAATGGTATACAATACGATTTAATTTCTAGGTCAGATGTGTGTATCAGAATGGTGTCGTGACAGAAAGACTTCCATACGTTGGATAGATATAATATATAACGCATATAGTAGTGAGTAAAAAGAGAGCGGAATAAATGGCAGAAACGGAAGTTCGCGGAACTAAATTAGGTAAGCATTTTCGTACTCTGTTCATTTGCAAGCACGCACGGTTGAATCCATGGAAAAAGGTCCCTGAATTAAGTTGCTGCACATCTAATTAAGCATTCGTGCAATTCAAACAAAGGTAATGAACAAAAGGCTCAGAAAATACGCCGGAACTTTCACTCCAAGCGCTGCAGTATTAGATACACTCGTAAATATGATGGGATGACACAGACGAGCTGAAAGAAGGTTTCAGAATTTAAAATGACCAACAAATGTAATGTTTTCCTTTTACATCTCATCGATTGTTAGTGGTGAAAAAGTAAAGTTTTTCGATAGTCTTGTAAAATTCGTCATTCATTCATTCATTCATTCATTCATAGTGTTCTGCCCAAGAGCAGGTCTTTCACTGCAAGCCCAGTATCCTCCAATTTTCCATATTTTCCGCCTTCCTCTTATTATTTTCCTTTAAAAAAAAGAAAAAGAAAAATAAGAAGCGTTGTTCTGAAGTTTACTGTTCCGATATTGTTTCCATTTATTGGACATAAAAATATAATGAAGAATAGCTGCTAAATGGTTTTATTTAACAAGATAGTGCTACGGCTCATAAATGGAATGCGTCGTTGGAGGTTAAAATGTCCATCTCAATACGTTCGCAAATATTCTTCCTCCTTTGATCACATTTCCGTCCTCTCGCGTAAGTGGTACCTAAGAGCTTACGTCCAATTTCGGCTTCCCCTTCAAAATTTTCTAGAGCTCCTTCAGTGGAACAGTGTAACCCGGAGCGAGACTAGTGGCCAACAGGCTTGGAGCTCACATATTATTTAGTTTCTTGCAAGGACGCGTTTTGCGTAGGTACCTTTTAAATTTCTCCTCCCAATTCTCCTCTTTCAATTCTTTCAAGTTCGCAATAATAGAAATGTCTACTAGCAAAATGTCCATAAATACAATGTCCACTTGGTTTATCTATACGTAAGTGACCCATATCAGCATTGGTCACACATCTCGCATCACAGGTACTTCTTTCCACACACCTCCAATGTAATTTATTACCATTTTTGCTCCCTGAATGAAAGTGATAAGAAAAGCCATTGTGTACTAGAATGTTTTTCCTTTTTTGTGAACGTATAATTTCAGCCAGTCTGTCACTCTTGATTTAAAATTTGGTACGTCGCTTAGCAACCTCAATAAAACATTTTACAATGAACTATTTCTTCTGGTTATTGCTTCTGTAAAAAAAAATATATATTATGGATTTTTTTTTCCAATTATGGACATTTTATGGGCATTTTTGAATGCGGGCTTTTTTATAGTGGACATTTTGTTGTGGACATTTTGCTAGTGGACATTTTTGTACTGGACATTTTTACTGGACCTTTTCTATTGGACATTTTGCTCTGGACGTTTTTGTTTGTGGCCTTTTTCCCTGGTAATTTTGAAATGGAAAATTTAACCTGGAAGCCATGCGTCAATGGATTTGTTATGAGCAGGTCTGGCGGTTGCGGTCCCGTGGACGTAAGGTTAATGGTACATTTACTATAGCATAATAGATGTTGGTCGAGTGCCATGAGCAGACGGTCATTTAAACAAAGCTGTGTATACACCGATTTACTATCGACTGTGTCCACGAACAGTTCTAGGAGGCTACCACCACATATTACTACTTACGCAGACTACAAGTTGTTCCTAAAATAGGTAGTCAAGGCTAAGTTGCACATACCTGTACGTAACTTGAAATAACATTAAATTTCTACATACCTACCTTACCTACATATTTAAAAGAACATCATATGAATAATTTAAATCTACATTTTCGAAATGGATTACGATTGGAATTCGATATTTTCCCCTATCCCTGTATTCTAATATAAACGCCGCCACGGTGGTCTCGTTACTAGGGTGCTGGACTTATAATCCTGTGGATCCGGGTTCGATCCACGGTGTACTCCCGATTGATAACTTGTGCTGGGAAAGCCCGTGGTCCAGGTAACACAGAGGTTAGCCCCGGTTCTCCTGTGGCATCCCAACAAATCCCCATCATCATCACCTCATCGTGGGTGTAGCGTAGGCCAGCCTCCTATGGCGCACCCTGAGCAACGACTCTGTCGGTAAATTGGTCTACATAACTGGCTTGACTTAAGTCAAGTATCCGCCATTGTTTAAAGAAAATATTCTAAGATAAATGATAAATATGCTGTCCTGGGTCCGTCTCAAAGAGTGAAGAACTATTCACTCTCTCACGTTACTCTTCATTATTCTTCAGAACTCTAACCCTAGCTACTTTGCTTCTCGTTTTCAACATTTGTTATATCACGAAATAGATAGTATTTAGTATTTAGTATTTATTTATTTAGTATTTATTTATTTAACCTGGTAGAGATAAGGCCGTCAGGCCTTCTCTGCCCCTCTACCAGGGATTACAACTATAACATGAACAATAAGATTACAATTAATATTAAATTTACAATTACAATTACAATAAAAATTAAAGTACGACAAGATTACCTGATTAATGAAAGCTAGACATTTTATCATAGAAGTTAAGAACAAAGAATATTTTTGTATTTACTAAATTACAAATTAAACCTACAATAACAAAATTCTATAGTGATGAAATTACCGGACATTGAAATACTCGTATTTTGTGATAGATTAAGAGAACTATTTACAAGAAACCATGTCTGAACGAGTCTCAATTACTGACCAAGTGCCTAGTAAGTTTGCGTTTGAATTGAATTTTATTTCGACAGTCCCTGATGCTAGCAGTTAACGAATTCCAGAGTCTTGGCAGGGCTATTGTGAAGAGGATGAGTATGAGGAGGTGCTCACAACACCATATCACACTCTCCATTACTAAACACAGAACATCCTTCTACTCTTCATCTTTCACCGTCTCTACAGCTCATCTCTGGAACTCTCTACCACAACATGTCAGACAGTCGGACATTATCTAGTTTCAAAAATAAACTAAAATTGCATTTTTTCAATTCAGATTCCTTTTCAATTATAAGCCCTTTTCTCTGCGATAGTTTTGTAAAGAAAATTATATTTCTTTTCCTTCCTTTTGTCATTTTATCCCACGTAATAGAGAAAACTACATGGATAATCATATATGTTTACTTTAAATAAATTGGCATTAGATTGCAGTGTTTTCAAATGAAAACCCGATAATTTTCATATCTATAGTATTTCATGTGTATCACCTCCGGATATGTTAGTACTTAGAAGTTGGATATCACACAAATCCGTTAAATCGTTTAGAAAAATTACTGTGTATACCGAGACGGACAAACGAAATCCGCTTTTATATTATAAATATTGGAAAACTGTAATTACTTCCTCGAAAATATTGCAATCAACTTTTCTCGGAATCACATATGTTCTTTTTACATTGTTGTTTACAATTAAAATGGAATAAATTATTTTTTAAAGATCGCATGTCCACTTTTGTCAATTTTACAGGAGAAGCAAAAAACTGTTTATTTTGCTAACGGTACTTGTTAGTATAATCAGTATTTTTTATTCGACGATAAAGGTGTAAAGTTACATTTACATGCATAAACTAATGGTAACATCACTAAAACTTAACTGTAAAAATAGTAATATACGTTACAAGAGCGGTATGTTGACGTTTTCATGTTCGAGGAAAAGATTGAAAAAGCGAAACGTAGTTGAGCTTTTTTAATTTCCGAGATCATGAAAACAAACATACCGATCGTGTATCGTACATTATTTTGTGCGAAGATCGTTTATTACATACCTGAAAGACGAATTTCTAATTAGTTGCAATGAAATCTCCATCTTGATTTCTGTTTAATGACGGCAACTTCGGAAATCTAAAATATCTTTCTTCAACATTGTTGCTATAAAATGTTTTCTGTGTTTACTATTCTCCAGCAGGCCGTGATATACGTCTGTCTTTTTTTTTCCCAGTCTATAAATGCGAACTTAAAACAAACGGTAAGGTTATGTAATGATTTATTTTTCATTTTAATAGTTTAACAATATTATTTATATAACATATTGCAGTAATAACATCGGCATCTGGAATCTTGTTGATTTTTTTACGGCTTCCTTAATGTTACTTGTATCAGGAATACAATAAGTTTCGTGGAGTAGTAGACTTTACTTAATTTTTGCAAATATTTAAAAAGAATAATTAACATTGCAGTTTAGGTGAAATTGCAGTGGTAAGTTTCAATTTATAATTATTACTATGTTAAACGTCTCTAAAAATAATATGTTAATAGCCTAAATCAGTAAAATGAATGTCGCGCTTAAGCGGTAAGAATAGGGAAATTGTTATGTTTGTTACGTTGGGAATACTGAATGTGGTATTTCACACTTACCGCGTATTGGTTCTGGGCGGAAAACAAGCAAATACGCACGATCTCGCACAAAATAATATTTATGATGGACTTGTGCCCTTTCAATAATAAACAATAAGTAAAACGCAATAAAATGAATTTTTAAGTTCTTAAATGTGTTTTAACTATTATTGACTAACAAATATTTAAGAATATATCTATTAAGAACATTATTTTGCGACGGCAATATATATTATTTCTGAAATAAAGCAATAATATTTAAAAGCATAAAAGCTTTAAATTTCTTCATTAAACACTTCCTCTGAAGTTTTCAGTCATCTTCATTCATTTTTCTTCTATCGGCTTATGGGGAATTTCTTCATAAAATTGAAGATATTCAGGAAGTACATACTGCATAACGTGGCTGACATCTTCAACTTTCTTCTTATTTATTGGAACTTTTCCATAATATGATTTACTTTCAAGTCATTAGGATACATCGCATTAGTTCTTTGCAGTAACTTGAATGTGGGTGTCATTACTCCATCAATATATTCATATGCAACCACTGTACCCGGGGACTTAACATCAAAAACCATAATTGAATACTAGACTTCGTTGAATTGCCACGCGCACCATGCAATCAGGTTGCCGATGTACGGTAGTATAGAGGAGGTGGGCGACCTCCCGGTCTCATACAGTTCTTGTTAAGAAATGTGACCGGTCCAAATAGATAGAGCAGCTACAGCTAATGTATACCTATGTAAGCACTTGTTTTTGCATTACTGTGGTTGGAATAGTCAAAGCTTAACATTTGTTCAGTGCAGACAAGAATTCAATCAAACATACTACAATGAGTGTGTTACTGTTCCAAACAATTGCCCCTGGAATACCCTTACCCCCGCAGCCAGTCTTGACCCGTTGGGGAACGTGGTTGGATGCTGTTAATTATTATGCAGAACATTACGGCAAAATAATGGAGGTAATTGATACATGGGATAGCACAGACAGTTCCGCTGTTGCAGCTGTAAAATTCATTGCCTTCTTAAGAGCTATTGGAAGATATTCTGTTCATTGATTCTGATTTTAAAATCGTGTCCAAAACATTACCCTGTCAGAATCGTCTAAACTACAACTCTCAGTGGATAAAGTATCACAAACCGTTATCAAAAATAACAATTCACTAATTTCAGAAAAAGTGAAATGTAAGTTGAGAAACATTATTGCTAAAAATTCTGCCTGTTCACAACTTCGTATTGTAAATGATGTACTACGAGGTCACGACAAGATGGCTGAAGTTGGTGTACTAAAAAGTAATGACTTCCCGTTCCTCAAATATGCACCTACTAAATCGCATGATGTTGAACGTACATTTTCCCAATATAAAAACTGTTTAAGTGACCATCGGAGGAGGTTCACTTTGCAGTAGTTAAAATGTACGTAGCTCTTCACTGCAATGCACATATTCAAGGATGATGTATCTCACATTTAAGAGTTAATATATCTCACTACAAAATAATTGTGTACTTACATGTTTAGACATTTGCTACTTCAATGATCATTCATTATATTTCTTGAATGCAGGATACAGGTTTTATTGTAACCGCAGTATACTGCTCTGTGTTTACATCAGAGGCATACTCGATCCGTTGCACGTCCGCTTCTCATACAGTCTACACCGCGTGCGCAGTAAACCTTGCGATTCTCGTGGCAATTCCACGAAGTCTATAGAATACTATGACATTTAAAAATACATTTTGTGATCTTTAGGTACTCCTTTTCCTAATGATTTAACTACTACCCATTTTGTAACTGTTGTAAACAAAGACTGGAATCATGAGATTTTATATTGTGGACGTATACAATGCAAAGAATGATGGAAAAGAAGAGAGTTCGTTATTGATAGGTCACATGTCCTGTACATGTACCCTTTCAATACTAAACGAAAATTTCTTTACACTGTAACATTCGGTAGAGTGCACATACTTGTGCCTTTTCTTCAGCAAACGGTGAGCTACAGTAAGAAGAATGTAATGGTGGTCATAACGCAGTTTGTTAAAAAAGTGGACATGTGACCTTTCAATAATAATCGATTCAAATGACAACTGTATTGTGGTACAATAAATTCAACGTTACAAAATACAGTAAGAATTGGAACTCTCTCAAAATGTGATAACATGATTTTAGAAATACCTTGGTTACTTCTCAGGTTTTTAATACAGGGACATCATTTTATTTTTACTTCAATTTTTATTGTACCTGAGTTTTTGAATGTACTTCACTCCCACCCCTTCTACTAGTAAACTTCCAACCGTTCACGACACAGAGCCGAGAGCGCGTAAGCAGTACTGAGTGAGTACAGTACGTTCCAGAAAAATGTTCGCGTTTTCCAGTGACGAAAGAGCTTTCAATATTGAATCATATTTTCGCACAGGTACTGTCGTCCATTTGCATACGTCGCATCCCGGTTTCCTCCACCTGCTTCTGTTCGCTCCTCTGTAAAGTTTCGTGGCTGGGCTTCTTAGCTCTTTTCTGAAAACATTAATTTCTGTCAGGAATTGGACGTCTACGTAATATTATACAACTGTTTAAAATAACTTAAATAAAAGGGCCTCGTTAAGTAATTAACTGTCACGTGATCCCCCCCCCCTTTCTACGACCCTGCGACAAAACCACTTGAATGGACAGTAGATAGCATTTCTGAGTAATTTTATCTTTTCGGATCGGACAGAAGTGAAGATTGAATTTACAATACGTAAGGTACTCTTTTATAGAGTAGGTACAGAATTATTTCAACATGAGTTACTAGTACGAAGGACGAAACTGGTAATTGGAATTAGGTACAGTAGTCTATAGTGTGATAATATGCACAAAAGAACTGAAGCCTGTGTCGAAATGAATGGCCACCATTTTAAAAATGTGTTTAAATATCCATATTATGATAATTTTCAATTTAACTTCATTCTCTATATTGTACGCTAATGTGCTGCAACAGTACAATATACACTGCATAATGAATACGTCCGAATGGATAGCTCAATTCGTGAGTAAAAACACTAAGTGTTAATACAGTACTGTATTTTGATTAAACAAAAACCTAATGAAAATTATCAAACTCAAAATCGCGATATTTCCTAGTTTACATAAATGGATGAACTACTTTTCTTCCCTCCTATACCTACTCCAGTCGTGGAAGGGGTAGCAAACGGTGTTTCCTGTTTCAATCGTTAATAGAAAGGTATAGCCAGATTAATATTAAAAATGTTAGTAAAAATAAAATGAAGTCCCTGTATTAGACTCACAAAAAGGAAAATAAGAAAATTAAGAGGATTTTAAGACCTGTGGGAGAATACAAAGAAGTCACAAGAAATGAAACTATACAATAAGAGAGAAAGAGAAAATATTATTTAATCATAAAGAATGAAGATGTGTAAAGAAAGATGGTATTATTTACACTTACACAGCTTGAATGACGATAAAATACACAAGTTGCTTAACACCGTATCCCATAACGACGAAGATACCAGAGACTACCCTAAACAGGATGGAAACGACATTTTGATATGAAACTGGAACATAAAATGTTAATAAAACATCTACAAAATGTACTTAATTGAATTTATTTTTATTATACTCTATTGTAAACAGTGAATTAACTCTGAAAATACAGCACTGTAAAATTACATGATTTATAAATTTAACAATGGAAGTCAATTACATAACACTTCTAGCATTAACACAGCCAATTATTTTGATTTATCAAAATCGTTGTGATGTAACCGTGTTGTAGTATGGTGTTGATATTTGCATGTTCCCATTGTTTACCCGCCACGGAATCAGCACGAACAACCAACAGCACGGAGGTTTATATGAAATCATGCTTTATATTCATGATTTGTTGGCGATACATACAGTGTGTGTACAAAAAATTCCGTCGTAGAACAGAAAACATAACACTCATTAATTTTAGTATAGGAACCAACACTCCACGACCTATCGTTACAGAGATATTTTGACTATTATATGTCAGTCAAATGGGGCATGTTGTTGAAACACGCTCGTATCGCGCTGTGCGTGTATCTGCAATAACCCGCATTGAAATTCAAACAATTGCCACTTTCACAAAGGATGACTTACTTGACGCAGTACTACGTGTATATTACAGTGCACTTCATGAATAGACTACGGGTATTTATGCACTTAAAAGTTGA